>JABUQX010003371.1:65000-93837 GCA_015478945.1 Trachelipus rathkii | reverse complement strand
CTGGGAAAAGTTGTCCTGCTGAATTAATTTTAAGGTTCATAGCTCTACAAATTTTTTCACAAATCAAAATCAAAGTTACCAAAACGTGATGTGAACCTTAAAGTAAAAATGGCTACCCTTGCTTTAAGGTGTTGGAAAATGGTAAAAACAGATATTGACCTCAAATTTGGCACAGTTTCATCCAAAGCCTTAAAGAACACTAAAATTTCATCAAATTTGGATGGTATGGCAGGGAGGGAACCCTGGTCCACTTGACATGAAATCATCGGCCCAAAATAATAATTTTTATTTTAATTCTACATTTGTAATTACAATTTTCCAGATAACTATTTCTTCATCTTAATTGTTTAAAATATATTTCCATTAAAATACGGTAAATACTAAAATGGATATCAAATCTGAAAATGAAATAAAAGTGGAAGAATTAGACTATGAGTATGACTCTCATCAAAAAAGTTCTCAGGTGAGGTATACAGTGTATATATATATATATATATATATATACATATATATATATATATATATATATATTATATATATATATATATATATATATATATATATTATATATCTAATTCCAAACATTTTTACATGTACATATAACATACATACATACATACACATACATATATATATACATACATATTATTACATACATATTATTGATTCCACACACGCATATACATATACACATACATACATATTACACATATTACATATACATACATATACATATATACATATCCCACCATTAATATTTCTCAAATTGCAACAAATGTGATGAAAACATCAAATGAATATTTAAAAAAATTATAAAATCAAAAAATAACTAAAAACTAATCACTTAATAATTTTTTCTTAGAGTTAGAAAATTGCTATTAAGATGTCAAAGTAAATAAACATTTTTAAGGATTAGTTCAAACTTATATTTTGAGAGGTCTAGTTTGATGTAAAAATTTCCAACAGATAAAAAAAAATAATAATTTTATTTATTTTTTTTTTAATTGAGAGTACATCTGAACTATACAATCTTTTGCATATACGTCATATATATATATATATATATATATATATATATATATATATATATATATATATATATATATATATATATATATATATATATATATATATATATATATTTTTTTTTTTTTTTATTTATTTTTTAGTTTATGTACAGGATCCACCATGGCCTACAAGGGTCTCATACATATTTTAAGTGTCAAAAAACAATATTTGAATGGCAAAATGAATATTCAGTCAAAAATAAATAAAAGATGTCCTTCCATTATAAATAGTCCTAATATTACATAACAAAATTAAATGTTGTGAAGAATATTCAGTTCTTGGAGATAAGAGAAAATAGTTACTATTAAAGTGGAAGAAGATAGATATGGGATAACCTTTTAGAAGGTGTTATGGGCCATAGAGTTGGAAAATGACGACGAATGAGGTCCAGTTGAGAACAATCAATGAAAATATGATGAACAGATTGCTGGGTATGGTGCCGGCAAAATTTGCAGATGGGAGGAGGATCCTGTGACATATAGTGGCTGTGAGTGATATTGGTGTGGCCAATGCAGAGGCGTACAAGAAGTATCACGTCATGCAAGCGCTTTCATCGGTAAGAAGAAGACCACTCACCAATGTTCGGTTTAATATTTCTAAATTTCGGTCCTCGCAGATCACTTGCTCAGCACTCTTGCTGGCCAATAAGAAGACCAGAAGCCTTGTCAGAGAGTAGGATAATAATCGGTTGATGGGAGGCGACCTTGTCAAATGGCATCCGGGAGGTACCTAGAACAGCTCCGGAAAGAGGCGGCGGCCATTTTGACATCTATCAGCGATTTCGTTGCCAGTTATCCCTACGTGAGAAGGGGTCCAACACAGTATGATTTGTTTCATACAAGAGTGGAGCAGCCCAAGAAATTGTTGTGCAGCTGATACTTTTTTTTTTTTTTTTTTTAGAATAGAGGGCTTTAAGCGCCTGGAAGGCGATGAGTGAATCTGAATAGTGAAGGATGCATAAAGATTCAAAATGATCTTGATAAACTTCTTGGGTGGGCAGATAAGTGGCAAAATGGAATTTGAAGAATAGTAAAGTAAGACTCTTCACCTAGGATGCTCAAATAAAAGTTTTAACTACGATATGAATGTGGATTGGCTTGAGTCTGTGGACCAAGAAAAAGATTTAGGTGTGATTATAAGCAGTAATTTGAAAGTAGCTAATCAGTGTTTGGAAGCTAGAAATAAAGCTAATAAGATGCTAGGCATAATAAATCGCAATGTTGTTTACAAGAGCAAGGAAGTAATAAGTAAACTGTATAATAGCTATGTTAGGCCAGTAATAGAGTATTGTGCACAAGTTTGGGCCCTTATTTAAAGAAAGACTTAGATATGCTAGAGAGAGGCAACGAGTGAGCAACAAGGATGATTTCTGTTTTTAGAGGTAAGAGCTAAGGAGAGGCTGAAGGAGTTGAATGTTTTCTGTAGAAAGGCGATTGTGAGGGGACATGATACAAGTCTACATAACATTTACATCTATTGATAATACAGAGACTAATAATTTTTCATAGCAGAACATGGACAGGTGACCAGGGGCATAATAAGAAAATTAAAGAAAGCATGCCATCTTGATATAAGAAAGCATGCATTCAGTAATAGGTTGTTAAATTTTGAAATGGTCTGCCAGAGGAGGTTGTTGAGTGTGACTCGATTGAAGCATTTAAGAAAGGGTTAGATTTGTTTATGGATAGGTTGGGTATCATATAATATATTGAGGAAGCCAAATTGGCGGGTTTTAATTTGAATGCTTGCGAACAAGTTGAGGAGACCCTCCTACCCCTTCATTATTCTTTGCACATACATACATACATCACAGTTCTGACCACCAAACTGGCAGACGCAGGAAGCCACAAATGCCCTGACGTTCCAGCGCTCTCTAAGGTGATCGCAACATAATGTTTGGTTAGTGGGTTGACTGGGACAGTCTCGATAGGCCCATGTGGCTTCTTACTGTCTCTATATTCTTGGTGTCTTGGTGAATAAATAATAAAAGAGTGGTCCTGATTAAGGAGTAAAATTTGAGAGTTTCTAGATTTGGAGAGAGTGGTCAGGACCAGGCAAATGGTGGGAGCAGGGAATAGCCAAGGTGTATACCCTTCATCATAAGAGAACGGCAGCACCTTTTGCAAAGGGATGTTGAGGAAGTTAAGGATGTTATAAACTGTGTTTGCAAATGGCCAGTAAGGAGGATTCTGAGGTATCTCTCGCAGAATCCGTGTTAGAGCAGATGGTATTGGGGTTTGAAAGCGAAGATAACTTGTGCACATGATGTATTCCCTTCGAAGAAAGAGTGGCCTTACATAGGATTCAACTTTCAAGGCTCACCCGGGGGGACGATCGGAAGGTTCTAGTGGAGATACGGATTGCCTCGTTTTTAATGAGATCTAGCAGGTGTAGTAGAGTTGGGGAGGCCTGACCATATACTACGTAGCCATAGTCCAACTTTGATCGAATTAGGGCTGTGTGGAGAGGCAAAAGGAACTTGCGATCAGCACCCCAAGATATTGAGGCGAGATGACGAATACTTCATGCACGCGATGACAAGTCGTTTTCAGGAGTTTAATGTACGCCGCGTATGTTAGGTGTCATTTAGAATGAGGCCTTTGAAATTTGACTTGTGAAGTTACAGGAATGGATGAATCATAAAAGGTTGTGTTCGCCGGAGGAAGGTGGCAGGTTCTTCGACTCCCTTTTTTAGTACTGCTGATGTGTTGGTGGGTGAGAAATGGAAGCCATGGGAGTTATCCCATTGTGAAATATTCTCAGTAGCTAGTAGAAGTTGCCACTCAATAAATGGCAACCTGGCACCGACAATGTATAGCGCCAAGTCATTAACATAAAGAGAAAAATTTACTGTCGCTGGGATAGAAGTAACGGTGTCATTGAATCCGATAGCAAATAATAATACACTTAGAACACTGCCCTGCGGAACACCTTCATCCAGAGTAAAAGTACCGTGATAGAAAAGAAGAGCACGGAACCTGGATTGATCTGTTTGGCAGAAGGCCTTTAATAAAGAGACTGTGCTGCCCTCGGAAACCGAGCGAGTGGAGTTTAAGGAGAACCCCAGTTTTCCACATTGCCTCTTAAGCTTTCAAGGTAAAAAAAAAAAAAAAAATACCACCAATTGCTGACAAGCTCGGATGTCATGAAACAGTTTTAACAAGGGATCCGCGGTCGAACGATTTTTGCGGAAACCAAACTGGAAGTTTGAAAAGGCATGGCGACTCCAGAACAGGGAGAAGGCGGCCTGGAATCATTTTATCCATTAATTTACAAGTATGATAGGTCAGCAAACTGGTCTTTGGTTGTCCGCCAGCTTTAGGATCTTTCCCAGGTTTGGGAATAGGGATTACAAAAGCTGTAATCCAAACAGATGGAAAAAAGGATTCGATCCAGACTGTGTTATACAAATCCAGCAAGATCGTTGATGGAGAAGGATGAATATGATGGAACATAATGTACGAAATCATGTTTGGGCCAAGGGCACTGTCTTTACTATTTGCCAGTACAGTTTGATACTCTGCAAGTGTAAAAATACGGTTATAGGTGTGATCTTCCCCTTTCCCTGTTGAAAAGTCAGATGGAGCAGTGTTAATTTTCAGTTTTTGAGAGGCTTCAGGATAGTGGGAAGAGCTCGAGTGGCTAGCAAAATTATTAACCTAATGCATCTGCAACAACTGCTGGAGCAGAAATCGTATCTGTTATATCAGGCCCGTTACGAAGGAGTGTGGATGAAGAACTGTTGGAGCGTCAAGATATTTTCTGTGCAACTTTCCACACGAAAGAAAGGGGAGTTGTGGAGTTGACAGTCAAAGTATAAGTTCGAAAGTATTGTTTTCTTGTTTGGGTACTAATTCGACATGATAATAATAAATTTATAAACTTTTCAATTTTTTTTTTTATTAATTTAAATGTAATTTAATTTTGGATTTAATACTCATTCTTAAAATGTATATAAATTTTATGCTTCATACATAGTTTTTATTTTTATTTTATAATATTTATTATTGATTTGTGCAGACACTCCTTGGCGATGCTGGTGAAGAAGAAGAAAAGGACTCCAAAATGAAAAGTAGCCTAAGTAGCAGACCTCGAAGGGCAATAACTCTTGATCAATCCATTAAAAAGAGTTATCTAAAATACTTCAGTTGCAGATTTTGTAATTTTAGTTCTAAAAGCAAAGATGAGTTGAAAAGTCATTTAAAGACGCATAAAGAAAGAAAGTTTAAATGTGCACATTGCAATTATGAAAATGATTTAAAATCTAACCTAAAGAGTCATTTGCTAACTCACAGAAATATGAAATTGTTCAAATGTGACCATTGCAGTTTTGAATGTAATGATAAAGGAGGCTTAAAAAGTCACAAGCTTAAGCATGGAAATATAAGATGGCTTAAATGTTCTGAGTGCAGCTATAAGTGCAATTGGGCAGGAGGCTTACAAAAACACATGTTCGTGCATCAAAATATTAAATGTCCTGATTGCAGCTATGAATGTAATGATAAAATATTACTAAAAACTCACTCTCTAAATCATGAAAATATAAAATTGTTTAAATGTTCTGATTGCAGTTATGAATGTATTGATAAAGGAAACTTTAAAAAACACATCCTTGCGCATCGAAATATAAAGTTATTTAGATGTTCTGAGTGCAGCTATGAATGTAACCACAAAGGAAGCTTAAAATCACATATGGTTGTACATCGAAATATCAAGTTATTTAAATGTTCTGATTGCAACTATGAATGTAATCAGGAAGAAGACTTAACAAGACACATGCTTATGCATGTAACGTTATTTAAATGTTCTGATTGCAACTATGAATGTAACCAGGAAGAATACTTAACACGACACATGCTTATGCATGTAACGTTATTTAAATGTTCTGAGTGCAACTATGAATTTAATCGGAAAGAAAGCTTAGATTCACATATGCTTGAGCATCGAAATATAAAGTTATTTAAATGTTCTGATTGCAACTATGAGACTATTCGGAAAAGTGACTTAATGAGACATATGCTTAGGCATGGAAATGTGAAATTATTTAAATGTTCTGAATGTAGCTATGAATGTAATTCTAAAAGAGACCTAAAAATTCATTTGCTAAATCATGAAAATATAAAATTGTTTAAATGTTCTGAATGCAGCTATGGATGTAATAAGAAAGGAGACTTAAAATCACATATGTTTATACATCGAAATATAAAGTTATTTAAATGTTCTGAGTGCAGCTATGAATGTATAAAGAGAGGAAACTTAAATAGACACATTCTTGTCCATCGAAATACAAAGTTATTTAAATGTTCTGAGTGCAGCTATGAATGTAATCAGAAAGAAAGCTTAAAATCACATATGCTTGCACATCGAAATATAAAATTGTTTAAATGCTCTGAGTGCAGCTATGAATGTAATGAAAAAGGAAACTTAAAAAAACACATGCTTGTGCATCAAAAGGTAAAGTTATTTAAATGTTCTGAGTGCAGCTATGAATGTAATCGGAAAAAAAGCTTAAAATCACATATGCTTAAGCATGTTCCGAGTTCACATATGATGCAATCATAAATTCATGGAAATATATGGCAAGTAACACCATAATTAGGGAAGAGCGAAAATGACGTAGCAATCGTACTTATGAAACTAAAGGTCAATTAGTGATTAGTAAAGTGATAATTAAGCGATGATAAGTGATAATTTTAAAATTAACCGGCTCCGGCTCCGATTTCAGTTCTTAGTTATAATTTCATCTCCATTTACACAATATCATTAATTCTCTAAATCATAAAAAATTTTTGGTATTATAAATAAAATTGGTTCTTAGTTCCACCTTTATTTTGAACTTCAATTTACATATACAAAAGAGAAATAATAAGGTTGGGCCAATACCTGGAAAGCGCAGAAAACAAATTCATCCAGTGGGTGTATCAACATGAAAGAGGCAAGCCAACAACAACTTCACTAATTAAAAAGGGACTACATGAATGCGAACAACATTAGAGTGGAACAAGGCCAAAGGTGGGAAGAAAAAACGCAAAAGGAAAAGACAAAAATATTAAAAGGCAAATTTGAAGCAGAAAGGAAGAAGAAACATATAAACCAGTGAAGACAACAAGCAATGGCAAAAGAATACAGGAAAATCATAGACGAAAGTTATATGGATAAGGAAAAGTCAGTGGAAATATTTACGAGGGGACGATTACAAGCAGAAGAAGAAAGAGTGATTATCCCCGCTCAAGACCGAACAATTAGAACAAGATGGCATCGAAAGCATATAGAAAGGGAGAACATCAGCGACAAATGTAGAGTGTGCGACCAAAACACAGAATGTCCCTCACATTCTAGCAGGATGTCAGACTCTGCTAAATAGACATCTATATACTGAAAGGCATACTACCATCTGCAGACGGATTCATTTCAAATTATGCCAGAAGTATGATATCAGATTGGAAGTGACGAGTTACTGGAAGCATAATCCCCCTGAAATAGAAGAAAATGAAGAGGCCTTGATATTGTATGATTGTACTATCCCAACTGATATTGCAGTCACCCATAATAGACCTGACATAGTAGTGAAAAATAAGAGGGAACAGAAATGCTATTTAATAGAGGTGGGAGTTCCATTAGACATAAACTTGGTGGCTTATGAACGTGAAAAGGAATTGAAATGCCAAAGATTGAAACACGAAATAAGAAGAATGTGATAAATTGATGACATAATAGTGATCCCGATGGTGATGGGAGCACTGGGAGTAATCAAGAAAAGTCTTCTCGAACATCTGAAGAAGCTCCCAGTGTCGGTTACCAGCTTAAAATTGAGTAAAATGGTAATTAAGAAGAGCATTGCTCTCCTAAGACTTATGCTGGGATGTGGGTAGCATAAATGGGATGACCTTATGGTCAAGGTTTGATCACGGTCATCTTTATAAAAAAAAAACTTTAAATGGGGAAATAAAATAAAACTGCCCCAAAGTTGTTTACCTTGTCAGGTGGGGAGGCTCACTGGGACAATGATGGGCAGAAAATACACTGCCCTTCAGTGTCCCAGCGCGAAAAAACAACAAATGGAAGAATGAAGAAAACTAAAATAAACAATACTTGCCAGTGGGTCGGAAGACCTGGTGCCGGCCCTTCCTCATTGCATGTCAGAATGTCAAATTCTACCGACCGTATCAAATGTTATATACTTTAATAACTCTTAGAAGGATCCAACAACATATAAAACTAAGTTTACATTATTATTATTATTATTATTATTATTATTATTATTATTATTATTATTATTATTATTATTATTATTATTATTATTATAGATATCAAAAAGTAAACGATGTTACACCTCGAATCTTCGAGGAGGGAAAAAGATTCAATGGTCTGAGGAAGAAAAACATGAAATTTTGTGGTGCTATACATATAGTAGCCATAATAAATTTCCAAAAAAAAAGGTACTCTAGAAAGAACAAAAGAAATGCTACTAAAAAGAGCAATAGTAGATAAAAGAAAAACAGAAACAACACCAAGTAGCAGATTCAGTAGCATAGCTACTAATATTAGAATAAGCAAAACTCCAATAACTGAAGAACAGATAAAGCAGATTAAAAAAAAAGTGAATGAATATCTTGAGGGAATGAATATATGTGAAGACCAATGGATTTGAACATACGAAAGGAATGAATTTTCATTGTAAAGCTATTTTATTGGAGAATTTATAACAAGGAAAATAAACATGAGAGAAATATGGAAGAGGGCAGTGAAAGAAAATATATTCTTCTCAAATGATTTCATGGAATATCGGTTCGGAGAAGTTTATAATCAAGTTAATAGAAAACAAATGGTTAGTCAAAAACGAGCAATTCTGAATTATGTAAAAAACGGAAAGAGCCATGAACAAAGAAAAACAAAAGAAATTGAATTAATAAAAGAGAAAGCATTGAATATAGTTGAATATGAGTTAGAATTAACAACTAAAATGTTAGATGAAATAAGGAAAAAGAAAAAAGAACACCAAGAAAATACAAGATGACGGTAAAAGGAAGGAAAAGGGAAATGAAAACTACCATTATACCAGAAAATGAAAAAGAAAAAATACATAAGTTTTTTGAAATAATATAGAAAAAAGGTAGAGCAGGAACAAAAGAAACCGGAAGAATTTGAAACGATAATATACGATGAAAAGTATATGAATCTGGGAAATGAGGACCAAGAATCGGAAGAAAGTAGGCAAAATGGTGAAGATAAAATAAATTATACAGATGAGGAACAGATGAATGATGAAAGAGAAAATTAAAGAATTGGCGAAAAAATTCAAAATCAAAAAGAATAACCAAATAGCAATGACAAAATTGAGGAAGAATTGCTAGTCAAAATATCACATTACAGAGAGGAAGATATCCATCTAGGAATAGAAAAGAGATTAAGAATAAACAAGATTAGTAATTACTGGTTATTTAATAAATATACAGGAATTGCTGACAAAATGCTGCCCCGGATTATTCCACCAAATTGTGATATTACGAAAATAAACCGGCTATATTATGCTACTGCTAGAGTAATAGCAGACACATTAGGAGTTAAAACCAAGGAAACTATAAGAATAAAAAGACTAAACATAGAGAAATAAAACCACCCTGGAAAATTAGAATGGATAAAGAAATAGAAAATCTAAGAAGAGAAATATCAATATTGTCTGCATTCCAAAATGGAGAAGGTACTGCTACCATCACAAGAAGAAAAGTGCAGAACTTGCTATATAGAGAGAGGGTGGAAAATGGGGACCCACTTGTTCATGCAATAAATAGGAAGAAGCAAACTAATACTAGTTGCAAAGGTTAAAAAAAGACATGTGAAAAAACAAAAAGAAAAAAAAATAAAATATTTAGAGAAGACCCGGCAAAACTCTATAGAGAATTAAGAAAGGATACGATTAAAGTAGAAAAACCACCACTTAAAGAAGAAGTTGAGGGATTTTGGAATGAAATTTATGAAAGTGGAGTTAATTCTAATAATGAGGCTGAGTGGAAAAGAGAAATGGTAGACAACCCCCAAATAACAGCGATTACACCAATGGAAGGTGGAAGAATTACAGAAAATGAAGTAAAGAGTACTGTTAAAAGGAGTGGAAGTTGGAAAACACCAAGGAAAGATCAAGTACATAATGTATGGTTAAAGAAATTAAAAGTACTAATAAAACCTCAAACAGAAAGTTTTAACAAGCTAATAGAAAAACAAGAAGAAATCCCAGAATGGCTCACTGGTGGAATTACAACATTAATACCAAAAAAAATGAGGAGAGGAAACGGAATTCCCTAGCAAATACCGTTCAATCACATGCATACCAGCCATATATAAAATACTAACTGGAGTCATGACGAAAAGGGCAACAACACACCTAGAAGCAAACAACATAATTAATGAAGAACAAAAGGGATGCAGTAAAGGAAGTTCTGGAGCAAAGGATCAGTTATTAATAAACAAAGATGATAATGGAAAATAGTAGAAGAAGGCAGAAACATCTCAGCATGGTATGGATTAATTACAAGAATGCATACGATCGCGTTCCTCATAAGTGGATTAAGGAAGTATTGAGGATGTACAAAGTTAATGAGCTGGCAGTAAACTTCATAGTTGAAGCAATGAGAAAATGGAAGACAGATCTGGTACTACAGTATGAAAGAGGTCAAATAAAAATAGAGGGAATAAAAATAAAAAGAGGTCTTTCAGAGGGACTCTATTTCCCCGTTGTTATTTATATTGGCTCTCAATCCCCTAAGCACACTAATAAATAATTTTGGGAAATTGATATAGGATTAACTCGATGAGAGAAAAAAAGGGAAAGAAAATATCACACCTTTTTTATATGGATGACATGAAATTGTGCTCAGAATAAAAAGGAATCAGAAAAACAGGTAGAGGTGGTGAAACGATATTCTAGGGACATATGTATGGAATTTGGGCTGGATAAGTGTGCATTTGTAAGTCCAAAAAAAGGAAGAACAGAAGCTGGTAATATATATAGGTAAATGATATGGAAATACGGGAACTAGAACAAGGTAATACTTACAAATACCTAGGAGTAAAAGAATCTGACGAAATAAAGTCAAGAAAGATGAAAGAAAAAACAAAAGAATATATAAAAAGAATGAAAATTATTTTATAATCCGAGTTTAAACCAAGAAATAAAATAATTGCCATAAGAACATTGGCAGTCCCCGTCCTCACTTACAGCTTCGGTATAATAGACTGGTTTCAATATGAAATCAATGGTATCGACGTAAAAACCAGAAAAATGTTACGCGCTCATAAAATCGTCTATAAAATCAATGCATCCTGAGGATTTATTTACCAAGAAATGAAGGGGAAATGGGGATACCCAAAATAGACAGAATATATAAAACTGAAATATTAGGTTTAAGTAAATATTTAGAAAGCAGAAAAAGTAAGTTTTTGAACACGAGGCAAATAAACCTCCCAACAACATCAAATACAAAAAAAGAGAAGGATTATCTGGAAGAAGTAGAGATTGGGGTAGAGGAGTTTAGAGACGCAACAGAAGTAGGAAAAAAAAAATAAAGGATTTGATGGGCAAATATAAACAAACTAATAAATAATATCAAATGGAAGGAGCATGTGTGTGGGAAACATTTTAGAATAGAAGTGCTAGAACAGATTTACATAGATAAGGAGCATACATTAGAACCATTAACCGGAGGATATTTAAGAAATGAAGATGAAAGAACATTAATAGCGGCACTGGACCAGATAATAAGAACGAACTGGTTCAGAAAACCTATTGTGAAAGAAGAAACTACAGAAAAGTGAAGAATGTGTAAGGAAAAAGTGGAGAGAGTAAACCATATTTTGCAGGGATGTGAAACACTACTACGAATTGGCATATATACGGACAGACATAACGCAATCTGTAATATGATTCACATGAAGCTATGCCAAAAATACAACTTTGAAATAGAAACGGACAAATATTGGCATCACAAACCTACAACAACTATGGAAAACGAAGAAGCCATGATCTTGTATGACATACGATCCCAACATCAATACTTCACCACATAACCGACCAGACATAGTAGTGAAGGAAAAGAGAACACAAAAGGAAACTACCCTGCTGCACTCCCTTTTCCATGAGAAATACTCTTAGCAAATACAGAGTTCACCGTACCTGAAAGGATCTGTTGGTCATCAGATTCTGGAGAAAAAGGGGAAGCTGACTCCGCAGGCCCAAGGATTGAAGCTTTTGGAGGACCCCCAATCTCCATGTGGAATCATAAGGTTGCCGAAAATTTCGGCCAGGAAGATGAATCTCCTGAGGGCAGATAGACCATGGAAGGTGAATTTCAATAAGTCGAGATAACTCTTCGAAGTTAGAATAATAGCTGCGGCAATTCAGTGTAAGAAGACGCGGGTCGAGAGTAGAGCGGTGCTTCCTAAAGCCAAACTGGAGAGGAGAGAGAGCCCAGATTTTTTCCAAAGTCGGGAGATGGAGGTTGGTAATCATTTTTTTTTTCATCAGTTTGTATGGGTGGCATGTCAATTCAATAGGGAGATTGTTAGTCATCAAATTCTGGTCTTTTCCCGGTTTGGGGACGATGTGCACCGTTTGCCAAACGGGTAAAAAAATATTCTCCACCCATATGCGGTTGTACAAAGTGAGAAGAAAACCTGAGGCGGACGGGTGGAGGTGGCATATCTGGTAAGAGACGCCATCCAGCCCCAGTGCTCCATCCTTGCACGCCCCAAGGACCTCCCGGAATTCTGTCCGTAAAAAGGTGGTTATAATGAGGACCATAGCCAGGGGGTCAAGAACGGAATGGTTCCTTGTATCTAGACTCACTGAAGCAAGTCGCAAAGTGGTACCCCAATTCGTCTGCAACCGCATTCTGTGCGCTGACCACGTCCGACATGCCCGGGCCGTGCTTAAGAACGATTGGGGGATCAGTGTGGTGCTTGCGGGAGATTTCCAAACAACCTTGTAAACGAAAGGCAATGGAGTAGATGAGTCGACGGTAGAGAGGTAAGTACGAAAGTATTGTCTCCTGATCCTTCTGTTAATGCGACGAGTTCGAGCAGCAGCTGCCTTAAATAAGATCAGATTTGACTAGGATGGTAACAGATTGTATAATCTATAAAGTTTTCGTTTTTCTCGATTGGCATGTGCACACTCTCAAGACCACCAGGGCGTAGTAGAACGATGGCACTGCTGTGATCGAGAAATACTAGTCTTAGCAGTTCCAAGAGTAGTAGTCTGTAAAAGCTTGAAAGCCGCAACAGGCGTCGGAAAGGTATCAAGCTCGGAGAGGAAAGGCAAGGCCAGAGCAAAGTCAAGTCTACGCGGTCATATTTCCATGGCGAGTACCAGTGCTGCGATGGGGTGGAGTTGAGAGATGTGACAAAATTTGAATAATGGTCACTCCCACAGAGGAAAAATAATTTCTCCCATAGATAAGTGTCTATGAAGGAAATGGAGCAGAGTAGAGGAACGAGTATAAAACCGTTCATGAATTGGTAGGCCAGTGTTTAAACATCCCAGAGAGTACTGCTGCAGACAATCAAGCAGCCACTCAGCGTTCGGAGACGTAAGACGGTCTCCCAACAGCGGATGGCGAATGCTAAAATCTTCCAAAACAAGAAGAGCTTGTGGAAGTTGCATGAAAAGGTCGACACAATCTGCCTTGATGTACGAACAGCTAGGAGCAAGATAGTTTGAACACAGTGTCATGGTAGGGTTTAGGTGCACACGTGCTGCTACATCATGTAAGCGAGTTTGGAGAAGTAGTGAGTAAAAGAAACCAATTCATGGAGATAATGCTGCTCCCTCTCTCTCATTAGAGCCAAGATGAGCTGACACAAAAGAATCTCTGTATTCTGAAGGTTGCCGAAAATTTCGGCCAGGAAGATGAATCTCGTGAGGGCAAATGGGCTTTGGATGGTGAATGTTATTAAGTTGGGCTAACTCTTCGAAGTTAGAATAGTAGCTGTTTCAATTCCATTTTAAGAATTTAGCCATAGTTGAAATACGATAGCTATTCAACTGATTATGTCGAATCATCCATCAATCTCGAGGCAACAGGAGTCACAGAGGGAACAGGATCGTGGCTCACCTTGTTGAGGACACGAGGTACCCCACCAGTGCACTCAATTGGAGGAGTGGGAGCCACCCCAGACACCGGATCAAAGCCCCGGACAGCGTCGGTGGAGGATATTTGTTCCAGTGAAGAATTAGAGAGGTCTGAGCCAAGGCGTCTGACAATTTCCTTAACCTCCTCCCCTGGTGTCGAACTCAAAGAGACATCAAAATCCGGAGGGACCGTTGAAACCTCCTAAGGCAAGGTACTAGTGTCGGTTTTGGGAGTGGTACCGGGAAGCAAAGTAACCGACGCATCCCCACGGATGTCCACCAGTTCCTTGGAGTGGGAAGGGTCATAAAACATGAATCAATGGTAATATTAACATAGGAATCTGAACAAGATTCAGAATCACCAGAGTAAATGGTAACGGTATGGTTAGGCTCGATGACGTCCGTTAAAGAGTCATGGGATGGCATAGGCGGAACAGTGGTGGCACCAAAGTCCCGATCAGCCGTGGAACGACGAACCCGTTTTGAAGAAACCCCGGGAGCCTCAGAAGGCTTGAAAGCAGACTTCAAAAAAGGAAATAGGTTCATCGTGGGGGAGGAGATCCATCGTCATGAGAGGATGGACCCTAAAATTGCCCGTGGAAGGCTGGTGCCATCTCTTACAGGAAATATGTTTCCTATTCGGACCAGGGAAAATACTCTACGAGGTAGATGTAGAGTAGAGGATTTCAACGAAGATTGTACGGGCGGCAGGGAGTGTATGGCCGCAGGAGGTGTGTGGATGTCAGCAAGACATTCTCCACGGGTCAAAAAACGTCTGTTCAGGATATCTACGTCTAGAGTGAAGGCGGGTGATGCAGAGGGCCAGTTTATTCTTGGAGAAGACTGTGTAGGGCAGTCATGCCGAAGAACAGGAACATCCAACACAGGTGAGGCAAAATTCGGGTCGATAGAAAGAATGGGTGAATTTAAGCCTGAAGGACTATTCAAACGTGCGACACGGGATCTGGGTGTATTGCTAGGGGGATGCGCAGCCGCCTGAGCTAAAGCAATGGGAAGATGAGACAACTTTTCCTTTGCTTGGCGCGTCGCTTCGCAACGATCCAATTTGTGAAGACCACACTGCTCCAAGATTTCCTTCTCCAAAGTAAAGGAGGGCAGTGGACAAATGAGGCGGAATAAGGACCGTTGCAGTTGGGACAGCAAGGAGAGTTATTACAAGTGGAGTGGAGAGAACTCCCACATTGTGAATAATTAATTAGTGATGATCTACGGTATTTTTTTGGGGTGGCCAAATTTATTACACTTAAAACACCTCCTCGGGAAGGGAATGTAAGTCCGGACCGTGTGCATAGTAAAGCCTAGTTTAACTTTGGTAAGTAGGAGGAGAAGGTTTGGCAATGATGGATTTTCCCTATGATGGGGAACCGATAGACATTTGTGATCGGCATATTTCGACATTCGAGATGAGCAAAGATATCGTCCGTTGTATCCGAGCGAAACTCCGGAACGTATATGGTACCTTTCGATGTATTCGGATATTGTCAGGTTTGGAGATGATAGAGATATCCCCCAAACGAGAGAGAGAAGTCAGTAATTGGCTCTGCGTATTGGAGGCGGCACGGACCAGAAGGAAACCATTCCTCAATGGTGTCGCCTGGACCTCACGATTATAGCTGCCTCCAAAGCGTCGCTGAGGACAAGGTGGCTGCTAGCCGTCAGTAGTTGGGACGTAGCGGAAATTAAATAAAAATAGAGAGGGTAAGACGGAAAACCTATAATCCCCAGACGGGAATCCGAGAGCGCGATCGTAGTAGCTTGCGTGATATATCGAAGTCGCCCAGGAGGAGGACCTCGCTGGCGTGAGGACTACTGGGATGTCTGGTGCGTAATTCGAGTTGAATATGGATGAGTAGAGGCCGTTACAGCCTTTTTCCAGTCAAGAATGGGGAGCCCAAGCGATGGAGTCGCTGTGTAGGACTAGGGGTTGGGTGACAAAAGAGCCAACCAGCTTATCAACAAGGGCGTCAAAGCCCCTATTGGTCTTGGCCCAGGGAGAGATCGGGTTGGGAGCCCAACAGATGGCGAGGCTCTCCTCTCTTTAGAAACATATTTTTCTTTTTCAATTTCATAAAGGTATTAAATTCTCCTGGAACAGCTACACATCGATAGATAAGCACAAAAACAATAAAACCATTGATGGAATATATACAATATACGTCTATGAGAGTGACCTCGAAAACTGCTCCCATCACACGCCCAGAGCTATATACCTCCTCCCCCGAAACCTCACCCCATGAGGTAAGCTGTAGGCATTTCCCGGAAAATCTCCACGGAACTCTGCGTTTAGTCGCTAAGATGGCAGAATAGTAGCCGTGCACCACACGTATAAG
This sequence comes from Trachelipus rathkii, assembly GCA_015478945.1. Classification (NCBI taxonomy): domain Eukaryota; kingdom Metazoa; phylum Arthropoda; class Malacostraca; order Isopoda; family Trachelipodidae; genus Trachelipus; species Trachelipus rathkii. Next base: position 77,292 of record JABUQX010003371.1, on the reverse strand, counting down.
ACGCGAAGCTAAAGATTATATACAATCAAGTGCGGAACAGCCTCCTCAGTGGTTGGCCAAGATTCGGGTCCCCTACAATGGGCGGCTCGGAGAAAAGCGAGAACAACCGGTTTTTGACCTGTACCCTCACCCACAGGGGAAGGATGGCGAGATGGGCACAAGATACGCACAAAGACAGCAGCCTGATAGCTACCAGGGACAAGAAGGAAGCTGGGGTGACTCCCATAAGAGAGCAGGAATACCCAGGGTATTACGTACAAGAAAAGGTGGAAAGCGGAAACAAACTGGAGAAGGGACGGGCAAAATGAATCGTATACAAAAAGTACAATATAATGAAAGGATTAATAATAAGACTATAAAGAAAAATAACAATAACAAAAATAGCTATAAAAATAATAATAAAAACGACTAAACAACAAGAATAGCAGAAATATAAGAAAAATAATAAAAATATTAATAAGAAGTGAGAGGAGTAAACAAGAACGAAATATAACAAATAAAATGAAAGTGGCTTTTCGCAGACACAGTGTCTGTGCCCTCTCTCGACGACAATGAGGCCACCTTCATGAGAGAAGAAACAAGAAATAACATCTTTAGAAGAAATTGCTATATTAGTCATAAATGAGTTGGAGGGAGGTGGAGGAGGAGGAATCATCTAAGGTGGAATTAGAAGCGAATAGTTTAGCTTTAACAGAAGATGTGTCGGAAGATATTGGAGGAGTGAAAGTGGAAGAAACAAAATTAAAGTTCAAATTTTTTGAAAAATGCCAGAAAGGACGTGAGGAACAGGAATCAGTAAGATAATTGCATTTTCTACAGAAGTAAAAGCTTTTAGTGTCACAGAGAATAGATATTTGCACGATTCCGGGGTGAAATATAAGATGCGTGTGTCTCTAGAGTTTGAAGAGGAGGGTAATTGATGAAGGCAGCGTCGTCCCTGTGACGAATAGCACGAGAAGAAGAGGCAGAGTTAAACCAAGATTTGTTAGGTTTAGTTTAAGGGAAAGAATATGGAATATACGCCTCCATACCAGAGAAGACTTGAAAATATAAACAAGCTATTTGATAAGAAAGTGATGGGGGGATTGATGAGAAAGAGGTTAACAGCTAAGGATAAGGATTAAAGTTTTACGAAAAGGTATAGAATATCGAGTTCATCTCCTGGGTGATCTGGGATACGATTAGGAAGCTGCAGCATCTGTTAGAGGTCAGGATAGAAAAATGGTAGGCAAGTTCAAAAGCTATATCTTGAGAATTACAGGAAAGGCATTGGTGGTGAATGTTGAAATCACCAAGAATGATGATTTAAGGGAATGTTGAAGAAGGAGAGAATGTGTTCTAATTTCGAGTTTAAGTAGTCGAAAAATTTAGGATTGTCGGTAAAGTTAGGAGACGGATATATAGAACAAATGAATTTAGCAGTAGATTGACAAGGTTAACTTGAGTCATATGGTAGAAAATTCGGAAAACTCTTAAGTCAGAGGTAGGAGAACAATCAGCATCATAGGCACAATAACAGCCTTTGGCTGGAAACTGAGGAGAGCACAGTAGGAGTCAAGAAAGTAGGGTTTGTGTCAGAACGCTTAAACAATTGAGTTTCGGTTAAGAATAAGAAATAAGGTTAAATGGAGGAGAGGTGAAGTTAAACAGAGTTGAAATTAGGGTAAAGACCTCGAAGATTGCAGAGATTCATGAGGAAAGAAGGCCGTGCATCAGAACAGGCCGGTAATTCGGTGGCGGGACCAACCCCACCACCGGAGGCCGTCAACTCCCAAGTGGTGATAGGGGGATGGGTGGATGAGGGGCTGGGTTTCGAAGTCACCCACCACCGGAGGCCGTCAGCTCCCCATGTGGTTATAGGGGGAGGGGTGGATGAGGGGCTGTGTTTGGAAGTCACCCACCACCGGAGGCTGTCAACTCCCAAGTGATGATAGGGGAAAGGGTGGATAAGGGGCTGTTTGGAAGTCACCCACCACCGGTGACCGGAGGCCGTCAACTCCCCATGTGGTGATAGGGGGAGGGGTGGATGAGGGGCTGTGTTTGGAAGTCACCCACCACCGGAGGCCGTCAACTCCCCATGTGGTGACATAGGGGGAGGGGTGATGAGGGGCTGTTTGGAAAGTCACCCACCACCGGTGACGGAGGGCCGTCACTCCCCTTTGTAGCCGCCAATCTGGCTTCTCCGAGGCCTCGATGAAGGGCTATAGATTGCGTAAGTATCTGGGTTCTCCGAGGCTAATCGTGTGGTTACCATTTTGATTTTTTTTTTCGAAGTAAAGTGTCTGTAATAGTTTTATGGTGTGTCATTAAGGAGAACCTACTTCAGTATAAGAAGTATATGGATATGAGCGAAAGAGGGGCGAGCCTTTGAGCATTTGAGTGCCATGGGATGTGCCCTAACCCTCCATATATGCTCAATGGGGTGCAATCTTGTTGCCTCGGGGGTCTCTCTCTCTCTCTCTTTATATATATATATATATATATATATATATATATATATATATATATATATATATATATATATATATATTATTACCTTCTCTTTCTTCCTTTTTTAGTATTATTGTCCTATTTCTCACGATGACCCCATCCTTGTTGCTATTGGTCAATCGATTCCGCCATCTTATCGCCTTGAACAAGCTTTCTGAAACGCGCTCCTTTATTTCGTCCCAAATAACCTGTTTCATTACAAACAATTCGCCAAATTCTTATGAATATTGATTCTTGTGAGCAATCAGTGATTTTTATACAAACGGTGTAATGTCCATCAGTCCTCTGTGTGCACCTTTGTCTCGAATGGTACAAATTTTTGACAAAGGAAACGGTTTTGTTACCACAGCGATGTTAAAACTTCTTTTGCGACTTCCGCAATAATAGGTGCAGACCGGTACCTTCGTTGATGCTGGAGTGAGTGCTGACGTTGTTACATATCCCAGCATTTCTGGAATCCTCTCTCGTATCAACAGAACACACACGGATCCGCAACCTGACGCTGGAAATCCATTTATTATATAATTATAAATATTTAATATCATATTACGATACAAATTTTAAATAATATCTGGGTGAATGTTAGCCCAAATTATCATTTTCAAATAATTTTTTTTTTACATTATTTTAGCCCGTAAAAGCGGCTTACTATATATTTTCCTCATCCATTGTATACCTTGTTGTAGTATTTAGTCTATTATTTGGTCTCTGACCCCTATTTTTATCATATTTAGCGTATGCAAATCGCATCTTAAGCATATTTTTTTTTTCTCGTAATATTGTTTTCGAAAATTTTTTTTTTTTTTTCAATCGTATTATATAAATATTTATCAACTATGTCCCCTCCTGACGCTGCAAATACTGAAAATATGAACGTAATATCACAACAGCCTGCTCCAGACAGGGAAACACCTAGCGTAAGTAAGCAATATATATAAAAAAATCGATCTAAATGGACAAACCTGCGTCTCAACTGCACCTTCAATTCCGCCTAACGACATCATGTATATACGAAAAATCCACTGCCTCCGGCCTCATCTCGAGCTCCGGCTGTCGCTCTACGCACAGCTCACGCTCCATTCATAGCTCCGGCTGTCGCTCCACGCACAGCTTACGCCCCATTCATGGCTCCGGCTGTCGCTCCACGCACAGCTTACGCTCCATCCATAGCTCCGGCTGTCGCTCAACGACGGCTACACCTCCATCCTTAGCTCCGGCTGTCGCTCCACGCACAGTTTTACGCTCCGCTCCAGTCCGGCTGTCGCTTTCCACGCATCAGCTCACGCATCGCTTACGGCTCCTCAGCAGCCCTCACAACGCTCCTCAGCAGCCCTCACAACGCACCTCAGCAGCCTCTACCGCACATGCTTCCGCAGCATTCCTGCTACAATGCAGACTTTCACCTTAATCACTCACGACGCTCCTCTGTTCGTAGGGGAGCTATATTACCTTCTCTTTCTTCCCTTTTTAGTATTATCGTCCTACTTCTCACGTGACCACATCCTTGTTTGCTATTGGTCAATCGATTCCGCCATCTTATCGCCTTGAACAAGCTTTCTGGAATCCGCTGCCTTTATTTCGTCCCAAATGAACCTGTTTCGATTTACAAACAATCCCAATCTAGAATATTGATGCTTGTGAGCATCTATGATCTTTATTGTACAAACGTTGTAAATGCTCAGCTCAGTTCTCTGTGAGAACCTTTGTTCGAATCGGTAACATTAAATTTTTGACAAAACCGAAACGAGTTTTGTTACGACAGGCCCTCTGAAACTTCAGTTCGTCCCTGAACGTAACAATATATTATTATATATCTATATATACTAATATATTATAATATATATATATAATTTATGATATATATATAAATATATTATTATATATATATATATATATTATATATATATATATAGTATAGTATATAGATATATATATATATATATATATATATATATATTATTATATATATTATATATTAATAAAATATATTATATATATATATAATATTATATATATATTGTAAGCTGGGTGCTTAGGACCGCTTCTTTAAGTTGATTGAGAAGTTAATGTTCTTACAATTTTATTTTCCTACTTCTATTTTACAAGTGAGGGTTGGACCCCTTGTCCTAAAAAAAAACAAAAACAAAGAATTAGGACAGGGTGAACCTAGTTATTACTATTCCACATATGAATCATATTCTGCAGAAGAGTTTCTACAGAACATGAAGCTTATGTGGAGTAGTAGTACAATTGATTGTTAGCTTGAGAGAGGCTGTTTTATGTATATGCATATAAAGAAAAAGGTTTCTCCCCGATATACATTCGCATAAAGCAGCCTTACATTTGATATGAGTCTCACACCGTACAAAAAAATCATTAGTTTGGGAGGAGCTGTTTTATGTATATGCATATACAGGCAGAAAGAGGTTTCTCCCCGATATACATTCGCATAAAGCAGCATTACATTTGGTATGAGACTTACACAGTCAAAAGATTATTAGTTTGAGAGAACTGTTTTAATGTGCTAGAGTGCAGTGTGATATCATACACAGGCAGAAAAAGGTTTCTCCCCGATTTACATTCGCATAAAGCAGCATTTCATTTGGTATGAGTCTTACACAGTACAAAGATGTATTAGTTTGAGAGAAGCGTTTTTACTGTATATGCATATACAGGCAGAAGAAGGTTTCTCCCCAATATACATTCGCATATAAAGCAGCATTACATTTGGTATGAAACTCACACAGACACATATATTAAAAAATTGCCTATAATTCAACACAATTATTCGACGAGTAGAGAGAGAGAGAGAGAGAGAGAGAGAGAGAGAGAGAGAAGAGAGAGAGAAGAGAGAGAGAGAGAGAGAGGAGAGAGAGAAGAGAGAGAGAGCAGATTTTGGGGCTGTTCACCTCTGCGCTAAACTATTACCCAGCTTGGGCCTCCCGTCTAAACCTGCTTATGTAACGCACACGTTCCGTTGAGGTTAGATATAGTAATACCGATCTAATCGACCCTCTATTTACTATATTTACGCTAAGTATGTGTAAAGTTTTTTCTAATTCTAACATTTTTTGGGTACACCACTCTGCTCTACTATTACCATATAGCTTGGCCTCTCTCAAAACTGCTATGTAACGCCAACGTCCACTAGGGTTTAGGTAATCAGTAAATACCGTCTATGCGACCTCTATTACTATACTGACTGTTAAATTTAATATTAAAAAGTCCTAAATCTAACATTTTTTTGGGTTGTTCACCTCTGCTCTACTTTACCCAGGAAAGTTTTGTGCCATTCTGAGATATTGCAAACGCCTCACTAGGGCTAAGATATGTTGTGGAAATAACGGCCTATCCAAGAAGCTTGTTTATTTCCCATATTAGAATATCTTAAAATTACATGCTGATCTCTAAATATCCACCCTAGTTTCTCTTTCTTCCTAGCCTCGTTGACCGCTAAAGTTTAGGCTAATTGGCTTGAACGCTACCTAGCCTACCGCAAAATTTTTCACTGGTCATGCATTAACACTCACTTTGTTTTTCCTACTGGATTTTAGCATTCTTTTTGATACGCTATTCAATCTATGCGTTTTCATTGCAACCAATCTCTAACCTCAGCTTTAGGCTCTACCGACTAATCTAGGTTCGCCTAACTTTGGTCTATATTTACCTTCTCTAAAATAATGTACTTTAAATAGTGCTGCCCTTTTTCTAAACTCACCTTGGGTTTCAGGTTAATTATATATTATTATTACATCATTTTGCTTCTGATCCTCTCATATGTTGTATGCTATTATTTTTTATATTAATCTTTCTAGAAGGAAGTTACATGCTGTTGCAATTTTTGGAAAGTGATAATTCGGCGGCTTGGAGGCGTGGCTTAGTTCCACGCAAACGCACAACTACATCTTAAACACATAGGGCGTGTTCGGCTCTACCCTGTAACTTTGTAGTTCGGCTCTGTAGTTCAGCTCTGTATAGATGTTCTTTCCACTTCCACAGAGAGTACCCTTCCACAGTACCCCCCTGCAGAGCTGAGGCCGGGGCGCTCTATACCCGGTAGCGGAGTGGCCGGCGCAAATGACGGCCTCTGCTCGATAAGTCTCTGGACGCAGGCGGCTGCAAACCAGGACGAGGGCGAGAACGAGGGGCTGGTGTTGGAGGTGCAGGAGTGTGGACGAGAGGGCGAGGGATACGAGAGGGAAGTGGAACATCTGCAGTACGACTTGTGGAAGGCATGGCAGGAGGTGGTGGAATGGGAGGGGATGGTAGAGGGAGAGGACAAGGAGGAAAAGGAAGAGGATCTGGGTCAAGAGGAAGGAGTGGTGGAGATGGAGAGTCAGAGGGAGATGAAGGAGGACAGAGTTCGGGAGGAATGAACGAGGTGGAGAATCCTGGTACAGGATAGAAGATGATGTATCCAAAAGGAATCAGAATTGGTTTTGGAAAACAAGTCCGAAATCTTGGACGTCAAGGAGGGATTCGCCATTCAACAATAGGCAAGTTTGAAGACGATCGATGAATAAAACGTCGGTACGAGTAGGAAGCTGTACTTTGAAGAACTTCTCCTTCCGAAGTAACACCGGGAAGGGCCCGTCGTACTTGGGTTGGAGTGGAGAACGGTGGGAGTCATGCCTCACCAAAACATGGGTCCAAGAAGAGAGATCTTTCGGAATGTAAGAGTTGCACCTTTTGCTGGCGGGTCGGAGTAGGTCTCCAGGAAGAGAGCACAGCGTTTCAACCGGGGTGAGGAATTTGACCACATACCCGGGGTATGTCGTTGGGACTGATGCGAGAGGAACTCGCCAGCAGTTTCGAAATGTGCGAGCCCTCTTCAGTTCGGGAGCTGTGGGCGGACAATATTTCGCGACGGCAGTGCGTAAATACCCAGCATAAACCAAAGGAAGAGCCTCAGTCCAGTGTTCTGGTTGTGGATTTGCCATGAGAGAGGCTTTAAGCTGAAGGTGGAACCTCTCACAAATCGTTCGAGATAGGATGGAAGCTGGGTGTATGGATCTTCTCAGAACCCAGCAACCGCATCAATCTTTCCCGGAGATGTATTTGCGAGCGCGCCCTGATCCGGTGTGACAGATCGAGGATTTCCGAACCGAGAGATCCAATGGAACAAGAAGGCTTTAGCTATAGAATGGCAGTGGCAACAGAGAGAGGGATAGCTTCAGTCCAACGAGTGAACCTAATCAATACAGGTGAGGATATATCGCTTTGCCATGAGAAGGTGGGAGAGGACCAACAATGTCGATGTGGACTCTCTCAAAACCGTTGCCGCGGGAGGCCAAGAAAGTGCTAAGGGGCTTTAGTAATGTCTCTTGCACTTTGAGCGCTGACAAGCCATACAGGGGCGGACCCAGTTCGCTACCCCCGAGGTAACTTTATGCAACAGAAAAACGAGCTGTTACCAGTTTGCGTGACGCCTCGACGCCAGGGTGTGAAGCGAATGGAGATTGCAGGAGACTGCCTTTCGAAGAGCATCAAGGTACGAAAGGACGAGGAATTGGCCTGTTGAAAATGTCGCACAAGACGCCCTCTTCTCTATGCCCGGAAGATGTGAGCCAACTGCAGCTTGTAGAAGAGTCCTGTTTGAAGATCGATAATTGGTCTTGCTTCCTGGCACGTACCCGCCATGGCTGCGTATCAATGGCAGGCAATGGGAGAAAGAGCGTTATTTCAATCCGAGAAAGAGCATCCGCGGGAAATTATCCACTCGCGGAGATGTGCCGTCATGCCTGTAAGTAACTGTGGAAACAATTTTCGAGATAACGAAGCTTCAGGTGGGGTGACGTTCATGCCGTGAAGCCATTGCGAAAGTGATCGCTTGGTGGTCGGTCAGGATGTGGAACTCCCGTCCTTCCAAAAAGACCGGAAAATGGCCAGACAGCAAGGTACAATAGACAGCAAATTCCGTCCAAAAGCACTATACCTTGTTTAGGCGGGTTGCAGCTTGCGTGAAAAGAAGGCAAGTGGCACCATCGCCTTTTGGAACTGCTGAAGGCACCGCACCAACAGCGAGAATCGGAGCATCTACCTGCCCTCGCTGTGCGGTATCGTGGGGATGAACTGAAAGAGGTGGCGGAGACGAGGGCTTCTTTGGAAGCCTCAAGGAGACTCTGCTGCCGGAGACCAGTCGCTTTAGTGGTGCTGGCGCGTCGCTTGTTGTGTACCGCGCAACGAGTATGAGGTGACGTTCGTAGAGGTCTTTTGTTCGGGGCCTAGTGGATGGGTGCTTCGTCGCTTGATTCGTTCAGAAAGTCTGTGAGTCGGACAAGTTTTGTGTCATTTTTCCTATGAGTATTGACGAACGTTGCGTTATTTCAGATTTGGGGAAGAGGAAAGGCTCGGATAGCGGCGACACACGGCCTACAAGAGGGCAAATACCCTCTGAGCCGAGACTGTGTGAACCAGGAAGGTGAGAGAAGACGCACCGAATACGCACTTGGTAGGATTGAGACGAATTCCCGCATCGTCCAACCTACCAAAAACGGCACGTAGGTGCTCCCTATTTGTCCTGTCATCAGGAGAGGAGGAAGCGACTAAAAGATCATCTAAATATGCCCAAGCGAAAAGGAAGGACACGGAGGATAGAATCGATGAACCTCTGGAAGGACTGGCTGCATTTTTCAAACCGAATGGCATTCTTGTATACTCAAAGCAGGCACAAAGGGGGGTGATTACAGCTGTCTTGGGAACGTCCTCCCGGGGCTACTGGTGTCCGCTGTAGGCTCGGATTAAGTCCGAGAGGTATGCGGGTGGAAGGGCAGCTTCAAGGAAGCCGCTGCCGGTGAAAAGACGGCGCAGGGTTCGCCTTCGGTGTTGTGGCAGAATTCAAGGCCCTAAAATCACCACAGGGTCTCTGATTTATGGTGTGCCCTTAGGGACCATGTGTAGCGGAGAAGACAAACAACTTTTGGAAGGGCGCACAATGCCGGTTGGTATAGCTTTTTGCACGATTGAGTCAAAGCGTCGATCCTGTGCGGGTGGCCTGTCGCTGCTTGGTTTCGGGCGCTGAGGGGGGAGTGCGTTTCGCGAGCTCGGAGCGAATAGGTGGGGTGGTGGGCTCGCCAGTAGGGTTTCGATATGATGTTCAACAGAGATGCTGAAGAGGGGTAGTCGGAAGAAGCAGGATGGCATCTATAATTGAAGATATATTCGCTTCTGGCAGGTCGGGTTCAGTAAAGGGAGAGACACTGAGAAAGGGTGTTGGGAGGTATGCAACATGCTCAGAAATATACCCGCTCTAGAGTTCAGTGAAGCAATAATAGCAAACCTCGGGGGAGGTATTTAAACTGAAGTAAGTATCGGCCATCGACAAGCTCGGTACGATTACGAAGGTCGAGCGAATGAGAGGACTTGTAAACGAAGTGGACAAAAAATCAGCAGCCAAGAGGATGGGCTGTGTCAACCTCAGCGACGAGAAAAACCCATGGGAACTTAGCGGCGGAGAAAAAGATCCAACGTGCATAACCGCTCACCATATAACGCGGAATGGAAGAGCCATTAGCAGCGAAAATTGACGGCCAGGAGGGGAGGGATAGCAGAGTCCCTGGGAAGGCGCCCTGGTACCAGCGAAAGGGCCTGGCCCCAGATCGATCAGAAGACAAGTTTAGAAAGACTGATACGTACTGATACTGACGTTTACAAGACCATCCTGTGCAGTGTAGGAGAAGAAGAAATAAGAGCCAGCATGGCTCGCCTCGTTCGCTCCTAGACGGGATGTGGCTGTCGAGTTTCTCCCCTGATAGAGGGGTGCAAGGAAGTATCCTATTTCTTGCATCTCATGCGAGAAGTATGGGTGAATTTTGAATAAGGAGGAGGCCTGTGTCCATGAGGATACTGGGCGCTGGCGTGAGGAAGAGCAGTAGGTGTGGAACGAGGGACCTGCGAGAGAGGAACGAATAGTTGGATAGGCAGTTGGGATCACTGAGAGCGAAAAAGTGTGTATTATTCATTGCGGCTGTAAGAAGAGAGAAGGGCAGTTTTAATGTCGGCCATGCCAGTTTCGAGAAACCGAAACCCGGGTATCCAGAGTACTTGCGGCCGGTGAGGATGGGAGGTTCGTATTCTTGCGAAAGCGTGTGAGAGTGGGGGTAGAGGTTGACGTGGGTTGAGAATAGAGGAGGTGTGTAGGGGCGCGGATAGGTACGGGGGAGGCAGAAGGCGGTGTGAGAACACGGAGGAGGAGGGAGAGTAGCGGAGGCGGTGTTAGAGTATTGGGGAATGTGTTGGGCGTGAGTTGCAGATGGTTGAGGAGGTGCGAGAGTCGAAGAGGTGGGGGAAAGAGAGGAAACGGCATAAGAGGTGTGGACCAAAGGCTCCACCGGAGGGCGCAAAATTCTGTCTGCTGAAGCGGCAAACTCAGTGAGGGACAGCGTCGGGGTTTATTAATTGCAGTACGCTGTGATGTCGAGCAGGCATCTTTTGGAGGAAGAGGGTGCGAAATTATTTTTTTCTCTTCCCGTGTGATGAAGTGCCACCGCAACAAACTCAGCATCCTTTACCATCATTGAGTCGCCGTAGGGTTGTTTCGTGGTCGCCCAGTGGAGATCCTCCAAGCAGAGTTTCCAATTGTTCCTCTCTGGTGGGAGCCAAGCGGTCGATAATAAGGGTTTTGAGCGTGTTGTAAGGGGTTGTAGAGTTTCTAGTTGTTGCCAGGCCATCCCTGATTTTGAGGAGGCAAGATTCTGGTAGAGCATTCACAACTCTCGAGTATCTCTCCTTCTCATCTTCGATGGTCAGGAGCGCTGACTCAGCCAGGTCAAACCAAAGCTCGGGATTGTTTACGAAGAAAGGTTGCAAGTGGAATGCTCGCGAGGGAGTAGACATGATGAAAGGCGTAGAAGTTGGCAGAGCGAAGGAAAGAAAAAGAATTTAGATAAGATGTGGAGCGAGCGGAGGCACTAATAACGGACCGAGGGTGGAAAAATGAGGCAAAGAATCTACAAACCTCTGTGCTAGACCAAGGAAAAATGAGGCTACTGCGCTAAAAATTGCCAAAATTTAAATAAATATATAATATATTTATAAAAAAAAAAAAATAATAATTTTACTATTATTTTTTTTTTTTATTTGAGTGAGTGTACGAGAGTATCCACAGCACACAAGGTGTGGCTATACCTTGTTAGGGTCAATTAATTATGCGATAATAATAATAATATAATAATAATAATAATAATAATAATAATAATAATAATAATATAATAATAATAATAATAATAATAATAATATGAATAATATAGTAAATAAAAATAATAAATAATAATAATAATAATAATAATAATAATAATAATAATAATAATAATAATAATAATAATAATAATAATAACAGGCATATTTCAGAATTTTTCTCGCTCAATTCTCTTGCTAGAAAATGGGAAAGTCTACACAAATTATATGTTCGTATGATTACCCGTTTGTTTTCTGCTGCGTTGCGAGGGATTGATACTCTGCCGACGAAGCTGGGCTCGAGAAAGCTGTGAAGTAGATAGAAAAAGGCACAAACACAATGAGTGGGTAAATCAAATCCTTAAAAAACAATAACCCGCAGATTTAAAAAAAGAGAGGGCCTTCGTTTGTAATAGTTTTTCCTGGCCTTGTTGTGTTGTGGGTGTTTTTGATTCCCGCCTGGGAATCTTATCTTCACTCTTCGGGGTCACTATCTGAAGCTGGGTGCTTAGGACCGCTTCTTTTAAGGTTGATTGAGAAGTTAATGTTCTTACAATTTTTATTTTCCTACTTCTATTTTACACGTGAGGGTTGGACCCCTTGTCCTAAAAAAAACAAAAACAAAGAA
>JABUQX010003371.1:20000-60000 GCA_015478945.1 Trachelipus rathkii | reverse complement strand
AACAATTTATACAAACTTGTAATTTTAAATACTATTAAAATATTTAATGGGGACTAATTGTATTAATTTGACTTGCGAATTTTCGTGATTACTAATTAGTATTGCGTATTACGTGAAATATTAGACACGAACATGTGACATTACCCCCAATTGGGCATATTTGGAGTGTTAGGGTACATCCCAAGGCACTCCAATAATGCCCAATGGTTCGCCCCTCTTGTGCTCATGTGAACATTCTTCTTACACTGGAGTAGGCTCTCCTTTATCACACACCATAAAACATTAATACAGACAACAATTTACTTCTAAGTAAAAATCAAAATAGCAACCACACAATTAGCCTCGGAGAAGTCTTGAGTGGCTTCCAAATACAATCCCTCATCCACTCCACTTAGCAGTTGACGGTCTCCGATGGTGGGTCGGTGCAGTCACGGAATTTCCGGCCTGCTCTTATGCACGCCCCTTCTTTCCTCATGAATTTCTGCAATCTCCGCAGGCTTTAATTTCCACTCTGTTGAACATCACCTCTCCTCTTCTAAACCGAAACTGAGGCGTTTGTGCGTTCTGCCAACAGACCTTACTCTGTTGACTCTGAGCAAATTTTCTCTGGCATGGAGGCGTATATTCCACATTCTTTCTCTTCAAGTAAACCTAACAAATCTTTGTCTAACTCTACTTGATCTCGTGCTATTCGCCACAGGGACGACGCTGCTTTCAAAACGTACCGTAGTCTTCAAACTCGAGTAACCCACGCAACTTATGTTTTATCCCCGAATCGGGCAAAATTTATTCTCCGTGACACTAAAAGATCTCTTCCCTGTAAAAAATGCAATAATCTTACTGGTTCCTCTTCCTCACGTCCTTTCTGGCATTTCATCCTCCCCCCCCCCAATAAAAAAAAAACAACAAATTTTGCTTCTTCCTCTTTCCCTCCTACAGTATTTTCTAATGACACAAATGCCGGTTTACCTTTCGTTGAAGCTGAACTCTTCGCTCAAACACTTGCTTCTAATATCACCTTAAGACGAGTCCGGAGCTATTCCTCCTCCTTCGCAAGAATATGAAAAGATTGTTTTAATGACGTTAATATTGAGTGCACGCATGAGGAGAGTTCACACTTTACAATACTTTTGCAGAAAATCTTATAAAGACGATGAGAAAGAGTAAATGTTGTGCGTGACCAAAAAAAAATTGAGGTTAGCGTCAAGCTGGAAAAGTGAGGTACACCTGAAATTTCTCTCCCCAACAGTCAAAATGAGAAAATTGAAACTCTCGTAGTTATTAAGTTATCCTTGCTTGAAAAATGGAAAATTGAAGCAGAGGACTTGACTGCTGAAAAATGCTATAGAGAATGGAAGAATCTAATTATTGAATTAGAAAATAAATTAAGAGATTTTAGCAAATGACAAAAATTCTGTGAAAGAAGGGAAAAAAGGAATGAATGTTAACTAAAAACCAAAATATTCTTCGGGCATATATGTTGATTCATAGTTCTACATCTTCTTCAGACTGAAGATGATATAAAAACTAGGAATGCTCCTTGTGAACTAAGAATTAAAATGAATGATACGGATTGTTTGTTTGTTTGTTTTTTATTCTCTTAGGTTCTAAGTTGGGATGATTTTTTTTCTTATTCAGCATGTTGCCAGCTTTGAAGAGAATGAGACGGCTTCTACATTCAAGCATGTCTTTTTGACTAAGTGTTGAAACCTATCCCTTTTTGTACTTTTATTTATTTGCTAATTGTCTCTACTTTTCTATTTAAACAGCAAATGCTATAGTCCTTTTGACGGCCCTTGAGGTTTATATTAATTAAAGTAACGATCTAAATTGGGTGTAATAGGTACAGGAGAGGAAAGATAGGCGGGTCTCACGGTGTTGTCCGATTACGGAGCAATCTGGGTCCAGGGGACTTTAAGGGTGACGGGTTGAGCAAGTCCGGAGTAATTTCCTTAACTTGAAACACTCATCTTTTGCAAATATATTTCTTATATAATTTTAATAAAAAATATTTATTTCTGTAAATAATTACCAAAAGAAGTTATTTGCAAGTGGTCATTCTGTTTTTCTTCTTCAACTGGGAAGTTTATATAAGGGGAGATTGGCTGGTGAGCGTCTATATATTGTATAAAGTTAGAGTTAGATAGGGATTTCAGGAATTCTTTCTTGTGGTAAGGTGAAGATGAAGAAGCCAATGTTGATAGGAAATGAGACCAACTGTGGCACGCAGAAAAGCGATTAAAAAATGACATTCATTCAATAAAAGCTCTTCAACCAAAAAAATCTTCTGGAAAAATATAAAGCAGAATTATATAAGGTATGATGTCATAACGAAAATCGAACGGAAATCAATGATAACAGTTACTGATGCAACCAATCCCTTCTTATCCTAAAATTTTGCAAGATGCTGTTTGCACAGTTACTGCATTGCCTCACACTCGAGTCGAGTGAGTGTTGAGCGTTTATTTTCGGATTTAAAAAAAAAATAAAATCGAATCTAAGGCCACCGTTAAAGAGGGATTTGTTTGAAGCAGTTTTATTTTTTAAAAAAACAAACGTTTTGAATAAGATATTACATATATTCATATAATTCGAAGAGGAATTATTTTAAAAGTTCGGAAATAAATAATTTACTTTATTTAAAAAAAATAAAAAAAAATTCAGTAAAATATTTTCTAAATTTTAAATTTAAAGTGAAAGGTGCCACTAATAACCAATCTTATTTAAAACACCATAAAAATTTTAGAACTTAGAGAATTAATGAAATTATATTTAAGAAATGGAGCCGGAGCCGGTTAATATAAATTCTTTTGATTTCCACTGTTTTCCTTATCACTTTACTAATCACTAATTGTCCTTTAGTTTCGTAAGTACGATTGCTGCGCCATTATCGCTCTTCACTAATTATGTTGTTACTCGTTATATATTTCCATGTTTATTAAGTATGTGGCGTTTTAATTGGAATTTATGATTACTCAGCACATTTAAATAATCATTTTTCCCTTCCTTTCAAGGGGTTATTAATAGATCTATAGGTCTTTCGATCTTGGGTGTCCATGGTCAAACCTTGACCATAAGGACATTCCAAAATTTTTTTTTTACCCAAATCTCAACACAAGTTGTAAAATTGCAATGCTCTTTCTTACAATCATTAAGATCAGTTCCAGTGTGTTGACAGACACTGGGAGCTTCTCCAGATGCTTCAGAAGACTCTTCTTTATTACACCCAGCGTTCCAACTACTATGGGAATCAACACGATGTCATTGGTGTTCCACATTCTTCTAATTTCGTGTTTGAGCCTTTGATATTTTACTTCTTTTTCTCTTTCATATGCCACTACGTTATTATCATTTGGGACTTCCACTTCTATTATGTAACACTTCTGGTCTCTCTTATCCTTGACTACGATGACCGGTTATTATGGGCGACTGCTACATCCGTTGGCGTGACAAAAATCATAGAACGTAGCAGCAACCTCTTTCTGTTTTTCTTCCTAACTGTTCCAGGGATTGTGTTTCAAGTAGTTGGTCGCTTCTGTCCTGATGTTATACTTTTGGCACAATTTGAAATGAATCAGCCTGCAGATGGTATTACAGGGTTCACACTGAAATTTTGAATTTGATTTCCCTGACCAGAGTGTTCGTTATTTTTGGTTTATAAAATATCTATTAATCATTATTGCAGTCTATTTACTCAGTTCATACATTAAATTATTGAAAATTTACTTTAGAAATTGTTCATCATCATGGATGAATTTAAAAAAATATTTTTTTTTTTAGTAATCAGCCTATACCTTACCCATAGCCGTCCAACGCACTCCTTTTTTATTTTTTCCAAAAGAAAACAGTTTTATTAATACAAAAAGAAAATAAATTAAAAGCTAACATTAATAGCCTAGGTGAATAGCGTCCACTGTAATCACAAAAGTTCTAAATGGGGATATTTAGATTAACTTTTTCTTCTCAAGCATTTGAATTTTTTGATTTTATATCGTCTTCTGTCTGTTAAAGGCCTTTCAGTTTTAACACTTTCTTTCTGCCACTCATTCAAGTTTATTGATCATGCTATCGGATACACTATTCTTTTTCAACCTTGTTTATATCTCTTCTTTTTTCTTGTCTGTTTTGACTCTTTTGAGATGTTCTTCATATCTTCCTATGGACAGCTCTTACATTTGTCAACATTTGTTGAGTGATCGTGATAGGAACTTTATGAATTCTTTCATGAGATCTTATAGCATTGTGCACTGTTCCTTGAGAAATCAGACTCTGTTCTTTAGTATCTCCCCTAAAACTGCTTATTACAGAAAATCTCGCTTCCAATTGTCGTATTTCCATGCTCGAAAATATCAGTTTATCCTAATTCTAATAATTGTGCCCACCAATTCCGCATAAACATATGTATTCTCAGGTGCTCTATAGAAGAAAAAAAAAAAAACTCATCAAGCTTCTTATAAGGACAATCACCATCCCAAAAATATTTTGAATTTTAATTCCAGGGTAGAATGAGCTCACTGCAAAGTAGAGGGTATTGTGCTTTTGCTTTCTCAGCAACAGAATCTGTTATTCATTCGGTGATTGGTGTACAATGCCTCTAGCAATAAATCAAATCTTCGTTTCCCTTGTTCTGGCTGATGATGAAAAATTATACTAGGATAAAATGATGAGAGCCACTTGGACAGGCTTGTACTTCAGTGGACATCTTTCTAATATTTCTTTTCTAGTCATTTTGATTTGACTCTGGAATTCAAGTTTGTCATTTAAATCTAATGCAAAAAGCTTAGTTGGTCTGGTCATTTGCAGTTGCATTTTAAAGTCTCCTAAGTTATTGTTCGTATAACAGATAAGCCATCCCACCAGAATTGTTTAAATCTAGTTGATAGTGTGGTTCTTTCGTTGCTGAAGCTTCTGACGTTCCAACCCACTTGATCCGTGTAAAGCTTAAAGTTTTTTTTTTGTTTGAAGGTCAGTCTTTATTATAAAAAATAATAAATACCTTCAACTTCACAAAAATCAAAAAAATCACTCTGTCAAACCTCAAAAAAAAAAGAAACCACCTCAAAAAAGTATTAATTCCCTATAAAAGGAAAAAGCATATAAACAGATTAAGTCTAAAAAAACACATCCATATACCAATCACCTTCAATCGGACAAGGATGAACTTGGAACAACCTCTACAAACAGAATAGCGATCAATATAGAGGTAATAGGAACTAAAAATAAAAAGACAGGACAACAGGATAGAAGTTAGATTTATGGAATGTTAATTCCTCGCCATCCTTTTCATTCACTTATCAAATACATCTCTCATTCCACAATTATACAGTAAGGGAAAAAAATATATCAAAAATATGCAACTTGGTCCATGGATCATTCTTCATGTTTGGAAATTTTAAAATTTCCCTGACTTTTTTGGAATTTCCCTGACTTTCAGCATATCTTAAACCATTTCCCTGACTTTCCCTGACCAATTTTTTTTCCTGACTTTCCCTGACTTTCCAGAAAGTGTGAACCCTGTATTATGCCTTTCAGTATATATAGGTGTCTATTTAGCAGAATCGCAAATCCTGCTAGAATGTGAACGGTACCAGATTTCTGTGATCTAGGTCACACACTCTACATTTGTCGCTGATGTTCTCTCTTTCTATATGCTTTCGATGCCATCTTGTTCTGATTGTTCGGTCTTGAGCGGCCATAATCACTCTTTCTTTTTCTGTTTGTAATCGTCCCCTCGTAAATATCTCCACTGATTTTTCCTTGTCCATATACCTTTCGTCTATGGTTTTCTTGTATTCCTTTGACATTGCTTGTTGTCTCCACTGGTTTATATGTTTCTTCTTCCTCTCTGCTTCAAATTGGTCTTTTAATATTTTTGTCTTTTCCTTTTGCGTTTTTTCTCCCCACCTTTGGCCTTGTTTCACTCTAATGGTGTTCGCATTCATGTAGGCCGTTTTCTTTTTAATTAGCGTAGTTGTTGTCTTTTCACTTTCATGTTGAAACACCCATTGGAGGAATTGTTTCCTGCACTTTCCAGGTATTGCCCCAACCCTATTAATTCCCTATTGTATATGTAATCTATCTCCCACCAAATCCCATGAGCCTCCTTCTCTACCGTTCTGGTCGATACATTCTAGACAAAATCTGTCCCTTATATATCATTTTGTGGGCATTTACATTTTTCTCGTTTTAATATCAATCTAGTTAAGGTTTTCCTGGAACCAGTTTATCACTCCACAACTGTACAGGATGACAAGTACAGCTAAAGTCTTCAAGGCCTCTATTTTATTCCTAACACTCAATTCCGATATTAATATTGCTTTGGTTCTTTTTAAATATTCTCTTTCCAGTTTCTCTTTCATCAACTTATGTTCCACATTCTCCGACCGTCCAATCCCTAGTATTTATTAAGTATTTCTTAAGTATTTCCTCACTTTGGTATCGTCATCGTTGATGTTTTCATTCTCCGTTCTTCTCCCCTTTCCTGAGGAGTAAGGAAAGCACACTTTATTCCTAGACCCAAACTTCATTTCACATATGATCTTCGGCAGAAAAACTTTTTCACGGTACCTCCAAGAGGCCACGTGCGTGTGTTGGTGTGTTTGCCATGCTATGTTGGGCATATAATTTTAGGTCAGTCCATATAAAACAGCGGCTGTGAAATTACTCTGCTTGATTTCTCGTTGCATGCGTTGATTCTATATCCATTTTGCAATTTATTTATTACATTACTTAAAGGGTTAATGGCCAAAATGAACAGCAGTGGAGATAACGAATCTCCCTGGAAGATACCTCTTTTTATATTGATTTATTCAACTTCAATCAGTCCCCTTTCATATTTTAGTTTTAAATTGGCCCTCCATTGCCTCATTCCTTCTTTTACAAAATCTACTACTTTTTATTTATTTTGTATATTTTTAATACTTCTATTATCCAGCTATAAGGAACACTATCATACGCCTTCTTGCAATCTATCCAGGTCATGCTTAGATGTTTCCGATTCTTCCTACTATTTTCAAGAATCATTTTGTTGATTAATAATGGTCTTTTGTGCCCATACTATTTCTGATGCATCCTTTCTGTTCTTCGTTTATATTATTATTATTTGCTACATGTTTGTATATTCTAGATGCTATTATTGCTGTTAGAGTTTTGTATATGGTATGTAAACATGTTATAGGTCTGTGTTTTGTTGGATTTTTAGTTTCTTCAGATTTTGGTATGAGGTTAGTGTCTTCTATTATCAGCCATTCTGGATTGGCTTCTCTACCATTTATCAATTTGTTTATACATTTTGTTAGGGGGCTGATAAGTACTGTGACCTTCTTTAGCCATACATTCTGGACTTTATCAGGGCCAGGTGCTTTCCAATTATTGATCTTCACGAGGACTTCCTTTATTCTTTTTGACATATTTCTCCAAATTCCATTTCATTAATATTATTCATTTGCGGTTCATTTATTATTCTTTCTTCCACTCCGCTTCATTGTTATGTTGTCTTTCATTTTCATAGATATTTTTCCAAAATCTTTCAATATCTTCTTTTCTTGAAGGTTCAGTGACTCTGATTTCACCATTTCTCAGATTTCTGTACAATCTTCCAGAATATTGTTTAATCATTAGATTTTGTTCTTTTTGTTTTTCGTTTCGTTCATATCTTCTTAACCTTTTACTTTTTCCTGCAAGACAATTTTCTTCTAGTAATCGCATGAACTAATTTATTGCCTTGTCTAACTCTTTCTCTTCTAATTATATTTTGTACTCGTCTTATTACTGCTTCAGATCTCAACTGACCTCCCTGAAATGACGTTAAAATTTAAATCTCCTTTCATAATTTTAGTATTTCTTTCTGTAGTCTAAATTTCCAGGGTTTGATTCTATTTTTTCCTGTTCCTCTTCTCTCCTTCATTACTCCAACTCCCATGTTATCTGCTATGGCTCGACCTACTGTATAATATAGTCTGTTGAGTTCTGTAATATCACAATCAATTGGTAATATTCTTGGTAGGACTCTGTTGACTATTCCAATCTGTCTGTTCATCTCAAAGTAATCATTTATTTTATTTATTCGGAGTCTCTTATCAATTCCTTCTATCTGATCTATTTCTCTGTAATGAGCTATACCTTTTAATCTTATTAGCCTTTGCTATTATTAACAACTTTCTACTTGTATTGGCCTGAGTTATTTGGTTACTCTGTACTGTGTTTTCTCTCCTTAGTATATTTTTTACTCTTCTTATAGTTTGTTCTGATGTTATCACACCACGTCGGTAAGCATCTATTATTGATACCTCTTGTCTTAGTTTGCTTACTTCCTGCTGTAGTCTATATTTCCACGGTGGTATCTTTTCTTTATTCTTCCTTTTTTTCTCCTGCTTTCTTGGTTTTGAAGACTTTAGCTTTCATACAGTCCGCAATTGCTCTGGCAACTGCATAATATAGTCTATTAATCTCTGTCAAACTACAATTGGATGGGATAATTCTTGGTAGCACTTTATCTACTATCCTAGAATATTTCTCCATTTGGAATCAATTTCATTTTTTTTTTTTTTACACCTGCTCTGTATTCCCTTTACGAGGTCTTCATCTCTGTATTTTGTTATTTTTATTAACATTTTCTCCTCTGAGCAACATTCTTAATTTTCTGTTTGGACATTCCATATTTAATTCATCAGTTCCCTTCTTTCTCTGTCAGGTTCCCATTCTTTTATTGTATTATCTGTTACCATCTCTTGTACAACCGAATTCTCTGTATCTATTTCGATTTCATTCTCCTCATTTCCATCTTTTACATCTAAAATGTTACTACCAACTATTTCCTCTTCTATTATTATTGTTTGGTCCTATGTGCGAAATTTTCTTTTTGATTTTCGGTTCCTATTCTCACGGTTAATTTTTTCAAGGAGATCTCTTTACTCATTTGCGTGACAGTCTCTTGTTTGTTTTTTATTTAATTCTCCTCATGGTTCTTTTGTTTTGTTTGTTTTGTTTTTCTTTAGCCACTCGCGCTTTCTTTTCCTTTCTTTTTCCTTTATATTAAAAAAACCAGAGTCGGAGCCGGTTAATATAAAATCTTTTGACTTCTACTGTTTTCCTTATCAACTTTACTAATCACTAAGTGTCTATTGTTTTATAAGAACGATTGCTACGCCATTATCGCTCTTACACTAATTATATGTTACTGCTATGTTTTTTCATGTTTATTAGGTATTGGCGTTTTATTGAATTTATGATACATTGCATATCTGCACTCAGCACAAAATTTAAATAACTTCAAATTTCGATGCACAAGCAGGTGTCTTTTTAGCTTGCTTTCTGCTTCCATAAGTAGATCGGGTCTGAATTTTAATTAACTTTATAATTTTCATGATTTAGCAAATGAATTTTTAAGTAGTCCTTTTCTGATTACATTCATAAGAGCAATCTCATCAAAATTTAAATAACTTTTATATTCGATGACAAGGCAGTTGTGATTATTAAGTCTCTTTTCCTGAATTACTTCACTAGCTACACTCAAAACATTTAAATAACTTTATAGACTAAGATGCACAAGCATATGTGACTTTAAGTGTGTCCTCTCTTAACACATTCATAGCTGCACTCAGACGCCTCCTTCCCACGCGATGCCACAGCATGTGTGTTTTTTAAGCTTCTTTGAATTTATACATAATTGCACTCAGAACATTTAAATAACTTTATGTTTCGATTCACAAGCATGTGGTCTTATTAAGGTTTGCTTTCTGACGGCACATCATAGCTGCACTCAGAACATTTAATAACTTTTTTCGCTTATCAAGCATGTGTCTTTTTAAGTTTCGCTTTCTGATATTCATAGCTGCACTCAGAACTTTAAATAACTTAACATTTCCATGCTTAAACATGTGTGTTTTTTAAGTTTGCTTTCCAATTACATTATAGTCGCAATAGGTACATTTGAACAATTTCTATAAAAATGTGAATTAGAAATGCTCTTTTCAACTGATGTTTGATTGGCAAGAGTCATAATTGGCAACATGAGTACATTTAAACCTTCCTTTTGTTATGTATCTTTAAATGACTTTTCAACTCAGCTTTGCTTTTAAAACTAAAATTACAAAACCTGCAACTGAGGTTTTTTAGATGACTCTTTTTAATGGTTTGATCAAGCGTTGCTGAGGTTTGAGGTCTCTTCTGGAACTACTACGTCATTTTTGAACCTTTTCTATCTTCACGGACCAGCATCGCAAGAGTGTCTGGCACAAATCAATAATAAATAATACAAAACAAAAATAAAAACTATATGTAGGAAGCATAAAATTTATAAACATTATAAGAATGCATATTAAATATAAAGTTATTACGTTTTAAAAAATTCTTTTAATGTTAAACAAATTTTAACATTCACAATACTTAAATTCAAATTTTATGATTGACTCTCCAAATAAATAAAAAAAAAAGCTAACTTAATAAAGTATTTGAATTACATTCAAATTAATAAAAGTTTACTGAAGAGATCCTAAATTTATTATTACTTAAAGTTAGGCAAAAATTTACATATATATATATATATATATATATATATATATATATATATATATATATATATATATATATATAATATATATAGTATATACTATATATATAATATAATATATATATATATATATATATATATATATATATATATATATATATATATATATATATATATATATATATCCTAAATATTTAAACTCGGACACTTGTTACAGTCGTTCACCATCCAACATAACTTCACACCCAGGACTGTCCTCAATCAAAACCATAACCTTACTCTTATCTACGTTTACTTTCAAACCCCTCCTTTTACAAAACCTGCCAAATCCCTCTACTAATCCTCTCAAACTCTTTTCAGATTCACCACACAAGACCAAATCATCCGCATATAATAGGTAGGACAGAGTCTACTCTCTTCCATTCTCTATCAATCTAACACTTTCCCTGCACACCGCACCTCCTCTAATTTTTTTATCACCCATTATACAAATTAAATAACCAAGGAGACATAAACACATCCCTGCCCCACTCCGCTATTAATATTAAACCAATCACTTTCAACTCCATTTATTCTTACACACGCTTCACTATCGGCATACATACTTTTGATTCCATTCAGTAGTCTACCACCATCATCACCATATATCTTTAACACTTGCCATAGAGGTTCCTATTAATCCTATCATACGCGTGTTTCAATCCATAATAACCTAAATATCAATTCTATTCTTTCATAATATGAATTTTCTCAATCATTTGCTCAATGTAAAGATTTGGATCCACACATCCTCGTACCACTTCTAAACGCACGTTGTTCTTTCCACCAATCAGTCCTTCAAGTCACTCGCGACGCATCTTTCTACCAAAATACCAGCCTATATCTTTTAATACTTCATAAACTAATTCCCATATAATTCCTGACAGTTCGCCCCCCTTAACCCCTCTTACTGCTTATGATGATAAAGGTACTAATTATTTCGCTCTTCCAATCCTCGAACTATAACTTTCCATAAACGCTTTGTTACACAACTTCCAAATGCACTCAATCACTCATCGTCGCCTCCGTTCTTGATCATTTCACCAGTGATTTCATCTACACCTGCAGAATTTACCATCCTTCAACTTTCTAACTCTACCGTTTACTTCCTCCTTTACTATTCGCCTCATCCGCCAAAATAACCTATTCCTTTCTTGCACAAAAATTCACAACATGTCACTATACCTCCTTTCATTAGTGCGCAAATGTTATGGCAGATGATTTTTTTCGAAGTGGTTCCATCCACTCTCTCCTGCACATCCATTCCATCAATTACGAAACACCATCTCATTCATTATTCTAAGCAATTCCCCTTATTCTCATTCTTAACCTTTCGCGCTTCATATCCCTTGTAAGTATACATTCATCCTCCTTCCAAACTGTTCATTTAACACTTTTTATTTTTTTTCCGTCTTACGTATGCATCTTTTTAAGTATTCTTTTTTCCTCCTTTAAGAAATTTCAACATCTTTCTTTTGAGACTCAACATTAACCAAGCTTCTTTTTACTTTTAACAGCTTGCATTCACCATTCATTCACCATTCACTGTTAACATTCTGCTACTTCCTACTTTAGCACTTCACATACTTCTTTTTCGCACTACTAACAACCGCTTTTCTTCATTTGCTTCCAGACTTGTCATTTTTCAGCTTGTTCCCATTCACTGATCTTACTTGCACACGCTTTTTAAAATCTTTATCCTTATTATCTTGTTTCACTTAACTCCTCACTCTTAGTTCTTCCCAAGAAATATTAACATCTCCTCTCTCTCTATCTCTCTTTGGTATCTACTCTTATATTTTTACATATAAACAACATAATGATCCGATAATGCAATTCCTACCTCACTGTTAACATCCAACACATACTTCACATCTCCTTCTAACAAAATCAATCATACATTTCACTTCGATAACCATCTCTACCTACACCAACTCTAGTAATACTTATGAATACTCTTGTTGTTTTTACAGAAAGTATAAGATATGCAATACTATGCTCCTCACAGTAATCATCACGACTTCCAACATTCACATTTTCTTCAGCACCTCCAAAATCACCACTGTTATACACCCTTTTTTGAACCTATCCAACCATTAAGGTCACACCATAACAATGCAATCTGTCTACTCACCCCATTCAAAACGTCAGTCATTCAGATTATCCCAGAAAATCGCAATCTCTTCAAACATCACCTTCAGATGGACAATATGCCACAACCACACACACCTTGACTTTTCAAACTTCAATTTAACCATTAGCCTTCCTAGTACTCACACAACAAAATGCTACCATAGCTTTATAGTACCACTCAGGTCCTCATTGTGCAGACAACATCTCCAAATGCAATTTCTTGCTTAACGATAACACCACATACACTTTCACCCCACCCTCATTTTCACTGTTTCCTTTTCATCTTTGTTTGTCACTGTGTCGAGCAAATCTAAGTTATTGCCGCTTCTCTAAAACACATCGCATCATCCTAATCCGGGGCTCGCTCTGTTCCTCAACGATTCTTAGCTCTGATCATTCCCTACGTACCATAGGTTGACGATTTATACATTTTCGCGAAAAATAGAAGGCCGCTTACGGCGACAACGACCTCCGGGGCATGCATTAGCATTTCTGGCAAAAGATAAGTGGTAGTGGGCAGCCACCCAACTACACAGTCCCTTATCGCCATTAGCGTCAGTCTGGAACATACAATGTGTGCAACTTCCTTTTCCCTCAAACATAGGGATTATAAGGGAATAGGGATGGTTGTAAGATTGTTGTCTAGAAGAGGGGTGTGGAATAATAAGTATGTGTATATGGTAGAGGAATAAAGGGTGTTATCTGTAAGATGCTGTCTGGAGGATGAGTGTGATATGAAGAGGCAAGAGAGAAGGCTGACCATTGGCACTGGAATGTCATGGGAGACCCTAAACACACCATAAGCCAAATGTGAGGTAATTTCATCGCTGTACTCATACTCATATAATAATCAAATATAAAATAATAATAATATAATAATAATAATAATAATAATAATCAATGTGAGGAGCTAATAATGATAATGAGGTGAGAGATAATAGATGCGGGAATAATAATAGATAATAATAATGAAAATAGATAATAATAATGAAGATTAATGATGGGGAATAGTAATGAATAAATAATGAGTAATAATAATAATAATATAATATATATATAATAATAATAACAATTTCCCATTCTAATAATAAGCAAAAGGTTTATTAATAAATCAGATAATAACATATATCAACATATTAGATTGCTTACGCTTAAGCTGTGAGCAGGAGAGATTTCTTCTAGTCATCATCCAGACTTTTCAGATTTTAATGACTTCATTGTTAACCAGTTCTTCGCCTAACACAAATTCTTATCTCAGTCTTCTCAACTCTGGACCTTTACATAATTTTTCTCTAAACCTTCATCTTTTAATGCCTTTCCACTAAAGCAAGTCTTACTTCATTGTCTCAGGAATGATTGAATAACTTAAAACGGATTTGATTAAGTTTACTGGGATGTAATACTCATACACCAACGATATTCTTACTGGCACATTTCTTAAACTCAGTTCATTCTTTATGCCGATGAACAACTCTCATTCTTCCACTCATTTCAAATGTGCCTCCTCATATGCATTTAGAGTTGCCGTCTTGAGTTTCAGCTTTCTGTATTCAATCCTTGCTCGAGTATGGAGAATTTCTGTTGGGGTGCGTGTCAGACAAAAAATCTTACTTAAATGCGCAATCTCTTATCGTAAAAAACGTTGAAGCCGTTTATCCACATCTCACTTCAAAACATCTCCAAACTTTCTGATTTCCTTCGGCGGTTTTAACATCTCACTGTGAAATAATATAAATATTCTTGGACTGAACATAGACAAATTGTCTTGGAAACCTCATATCACAACAGGTTACGAGACTTATAAACTGCTCTCTACGTGCAAACTCCCTTGAACCTCTCTCTGTCGAGACGTGACAACTTTCGAAACAATGTGTAATGATGCTTCGCTTTCCAATATTTAATCGCCCGGTATTAAATCTTGCAGTAACCTCTGCTCTGCATTCCTTTCCATCATCATAAATCAGCTGTTTTAAACAGCCACTGCTCATAATATACTTCTGTTAATAGTGTTCTTCAGCGTTATATCCTATTTCATCTAGTGACCTATCTAATTCTAATGCTCATTAAAGATCTATCTAACTTTTTCTCTATTCCCTTATTCAGATTACTGCATCTTAAATTACTTCTTTCATTTTGATAAACATCTTAACGACCATCAGAATAGTTGAGGGTGGCCGTGAAGAAATTAATATCTGGTCATTTCAGAATTTTAAATTGAAAATAATAAAACGTGCTGGTTTTCAATAAACCACAAACTGAATTTTCTACCTCTACTTACTCTACAAAATCTTGCATACGGCTACAAATTCTTTAAAAACTACAACAAATAACCAATTTCTATCTTTAGTGGACATTCTCCGATCTAATTTTCACCACAAAAGTGATACTCTTCTTGTACTGTTGTTGATTTTCTAATGGACGATACTTTTCTGAACTTAGTCGTAGACCCCTTCCTCCGAGGAAGGCTCGTCTGACTGACCTTTCCACAGTATCAACTTAACTCTCTCCTGGTTTTTAACCCCAGACTTAATCACTATGCTTTCTTTTATATACTCTACTGGTAAAATCTGGAGAACGTGTCCTTTATTACAAACCATTTAAATTTTCCCATTCTCAAGCATTGGGTCGATATCGGTTCATTCATTGTCAGCCGTTAAATTTAAAAAATTTTAAGAATTTAGCGTACATATGTAAATTTTTAAATTGTATTAAATTCTTTTATATAACTAGCGATGTATTAAAACACGTAGACAAATAGGTGTAGAGCTCAATAAATCACATGGGGGTAAACAACAATAAGTAAGTAAATAAATATACCTCATATAACACCAATCCTTGCTCCATAACGCAATTCTCTACATTAGGGTACTGCATACGTTTGTATCTTTGTGAAGAGATACAATAAATATAAACATAGCAGGAAAGTACAGATATTAAGAGTGATAGTATCCACAAAAATTCATTAATTGCTGGTTAAAGGAGGTAGTGCGCACCCACAGTCCCACACGACGAACCTTCGAGTGTAACAAGTAATTTTTATGTGATTGAACATAGGCTCTCTCATTTTTTGTGTTTAAATTCGTTTTAGAGCGGCGCAGTGGTGGAGGAATGAGATTGATGGGTATTTAAATTCTACTTCCTCATCAAGCACCTGTATTGTAATGACTTAATTAAGGAAAGAGATTTAGGACTGCAGCAAGTGTCATAATTCGCGAGATAGGATCAAGCAGAATCCAAAGGGAGAGAGAGGGCAACTATTCTATTTACACATACCGCATGTCAAACATTAGCTTAATATATTTACTCATACCAATAATATATTCCTTAAAAGTAAATAGGGTGTATGGGTAAAACGAGTGGAACACGCACTACAAGATGTGGAAATCATATACAGATACTTCATTACAAGGGAAGGTACTATTAACTTGGAATTAAAGACCAATTATTAATATAATATTAATATTTATAGTAACATGATTATACAATAAAAGATAAAATTTACAAGTCAATCTTTGAAAATCAAGAATTCTACCTAAGCAACTAATGTGTAACGTAAGGTCGGGGTCTTCAGTATCTCATATTATCGTTATTACTTTTTCATCACGTACTAAGATAAATGTTTGTTGTTATAAGTATCAAGGTGAGTAACTCGATTTAGAGATGCCGTTCAAAGGGTAATTAGGTATAGATTGGTGAGGAGGTGTAGTTGTTAGTGAAAGGGAGCATGTAAAGTAATAAGTTATGAGATATTTTTTAAATAAAGTATAAATTGTAAATATCTCCATATATACTACAAGGATTTATTACGCGGTTACTATATACTATATATATATATATATCTATATATATACTATATAATATAATATACATAACAGCTAATAAGGAGAAAAATCTTAGACCTGATATAGAATATATTAAATAAATATTAATAGATATTATTATAAGAATATAGATATAGAGATATATTTAAAATTATATAGAAAAATAAGTAATTAAGAATTAAAATATTTTTATATTAAATGAATTATAAAAACAAAATGAAAGGATGAGAAGTAGTAATATAGTAAAAAAAAAATATATTTCATTCGATAATTTATTATAATTATAATTGAATTATTAATTTAAGTATATATAGTAGCTAATATATAAAACTAAATAAATACGTTACGTTTTATATATACATATAATAAAAAATATAATTTATGATTTCTATGAGAATAGCATTAACTATTTAAATTATTATCATAAAATATTCAGTAACATATTACTCACCTCCATTAATTCGAACGTTTTGGTTCCCATAATCCTCATTTTAAGAGTTCAAGTACATACTCCAAGTTTCTATCAAAGTTTGGACTTAAACACAGCAGCAGGTGGCCTATGTAAGGATGTGAGAGAAAACAGCCACGAGGTGTTTCTCACTTACTTCTTTCCCCAGAGACTGGGGCTAAGGTGAGTTGCATGAAGAAAAGTAGTAGAGCAGAAAGTGGGATAAGAAGGATATATTGACGCAAGTCGAGAAAGAAGTCAAGTGCTTACCCTAATCCCGTGTATATATCTAGTGAGGCAAACTCGGCACGCAGTCAGAAAAGCCACCCTAGATTGAGCTTTTACGTAGATCGTGTACGGTTTGAAACTATTCATTCTTTAAGTATACGACCATATTTTTATTCGGGGCTAAGGTGGTCACAAAAAACTTAAACAAAAAACAAAAAAACAAAACACTCCTATTACTGCACCTTTCTTCTCGTCTCTGCCAGACTCACATTTCCTCCTAAAGGCATTCCTTACTGACTCAAATCCACGTTTATTATATATTAACGTCCTCTCTAGCCATGAGGATAGAGCATCACAATCACCTCAAACCGTCTATATCCTCGCGCTTAACCAACCGACTATCGCCCATAAAATCCACATGACCACACACCAATCTCAATGTACTTTCCATTTACTCTCCTCATATTCTATCCTACTATACCTTCCTACTAATCACTAACTTCACCATTTCATCACTCTCCATCATCCGTTCCCCTTTTACCGCATTAGATTATCCTTTATCTTTCTATCATAGATATTTGTTTCCTAGTTGCCATCTAACATAACTGCACACTGAGGACTGTCCTCACTCACAACATAACCTAGACTGCTTTATCAGTTATGATTGAGTGTGTGAGAACACCTCCTTTAACCACACGCCCTGTCAAATCCTTCCTACCTAAATGAAATTCATTCCTTAAAACTTCTTCATATTCGCAATACAAGACCAAATCTTCCAACATATAAACTAAGGTAGGCACCAACATGACTCACCCCCACTCTCATGTACGTCTCTATTCCATCTAATCATTCTAACACCGTTTCCCCTGCCTCACTTCGAAAAGCCACCGTGTAGAGTGTTTCATAGACTCATCCATGATACCAAATTGAATTAAAATCCTAGGAGACATAACACATCCCTGCCTCAACTCCATTATTATAATATATTAGATTATATATATATATTATTAAGATATATTATATTATATATTAATATTTTATATATTATATATTATAATATATATTATTTTATTAGTATATATATATAGTAATATATATAGTAATATATATATACCCCACTCTTCGTTGGAGTAGTGGTCCATATTACCATCATTCATTTCCACACTCCTCCTACATTACCATAAGCTCCCATTTATTCAACTATTTTTCTTTTTCATCACTCTTTTCCTTCATCTAATGCTCCAAGACATTTATCTCTTCGTAAAATTTTGTTTATCCAGTTTTCTTTATCGTTGAATCGTCGTCAATGCTAATATTCGCTAAGTATCGCCAAGACACATTTACTTCTCTCATTGGCTACAAATTAGTGAAATAACAGTGAAAAGATTTGTGGTTTTATTCATCAAATTAGATCTTCAATCACTTTACCGATTTTATTTTATAACTATAAACATTATCTGTGGTTTCTATTCCCTCCGCAACTGGATAGAGTTAATTTTTATTGTTTTTTTTTTCTCCTACCTTCGAATTTAGACATTCGGAGTGGGAAGGTGGGTATAGAATTTTTTTTTTGTTGATTAAGGAACGAGGTTTTTGTTTTTTTTTATACTTTAATAACGAGACAAATTTTCTTTTTTAAAAAGTATAAAAAAAACCAAAAATCTCGTTCCTTAAACAGCTAGAAAAAATTCTATACCCACCTTCCCTCTCCGAATGTTTAAATTCGAAGGTAGGAGAAAAAAAAACAATAAAAATTAACTCTATCCAGTTGCGGAGGGAATAAAAACCACAGATAATGTTTATAGTTATAAAAAAAATCGGTAAAGTGATTAAAGAGCACCACACAAAATGTTCACGGAACTTTAATAACGAGACAAATTTTCTTTTTTTAAAAGTTCGGTGAACATTTTGTGTGGTGCTCCATTGAGTCCCTAAACACCGTCATGCTCCTCACTCGTGATTATTATCATGTGGCCCTTCATCCAGTAGAAGGGTGTGTTATTCAATTATAAATCGCAAAACAAAATGTACTTTATATAAAATTTATAATTTATTATTATTATTATTTATTATTATTATTTTACTGTATTGAGGTTATTTATATAAAATTTATAATTTATTATTATTATTATTATTATTATTATTATTATTATTATTATTATTATTATTATTATTATTATTATTATTATTATCATTATTATCATTATCATTATTATCATTATTATCCTTATTATTATTTATTGATTTCATTATGATCATTTATTATCATTATTTAACTTTCTTTTATTTATGTAAGTTATATGATTATTATTATTATTTTGATTCATGTGATTGTGATTATTATATTTATTTACAGTTATTTATCTCATTAATTATTATATTATTACTACTATTATTATTATTATTATTATTATTATTATTATTATTATTTATTTTTTATTATATTTATTTTATTGATTTCAGTGTGTTAGCCATAAGTAAAACCTATATCATAAACGAGTGATACTCCATTAATTTCGTGATACATACTCTCTATAAATGTGTAGAAGAGAGAGTATGAAGCATCAAATCTTTAATGAATATATACTCAATTTAATATGTAATGTTTTTTTTTCTTTATTATTAATTACTTATTTTTAAGAGGATAAATATTATTATTCATTAAATTAAAAATATTAAAATTAGAGTTCTCGTGAATTGAGTTGAAAAAATGCAACCTAAACCGAATATATTTATTTGTGAAGGTTTGCTGGATGGGAGATTCAAGTAGTTGGATGCTTTGGATCTTGTTTCTATGTAAAAGGCTGAGATAGTGCAGAGTTGTAAATTTTTTAACCAAAGCATCCCCGCCATAGTAACAAAAAGAGATTTTTGAGATTCAAATAATTTTAAAAAGAGATTTTTGAGGTTTAAATAATTTTAAAAAGAGAGATTTGAGATTTTTCTCGAGATGGTTTAAATAATTTTAAAACACCAGAGATTTTTTTTGTTGATTCCCACAGTGCGATAAACTTTTAAATGAATGAATAACCTATTTTAAGGGATAAAGGGGGTGTAATGAAGATACGTTTCTTTGTTCAACAAATACTGAAGTTAAAATGAAAAAATCTTTAAAAAAAAAGCAAACATGAATCAATAATTAAAATATTTGGATAAATATAACATAATTAAAATGATATAATAATGTCAGACAATACTCCATGCAATTGTCAATTAGAAAGCAAAATTTTCAGATCAACTCATAAATACTAATAATGTCTTGTAATAGCATAAATACACACTATAAGAATATTTTCCTATTGTTTTTTATTAATATAGATATACAAAGAAATCAAGTGAAAAGAAATATCTTGAAAGCATAATTAAGTATCAATAATCTCATTATTGAGAATTTAACAATGAATTGATGACTTAGTTTTTTTACTGCACCGCATTTTAACTAACCGCACCACAAACCAGGTGGAGATGTTATAACCAACGTCGCACCTCTCCATCCCAAAGGCAAAAAACTACGCCTCAGCGCATCTCATCGGTGCATTGGTCAACCCTAATTGACACAAAATCGTACTCAGCAAACTAGGGTTGGCGGAGCGCAGGAATTTTGCGACACGTACGCTAGCCAGGAAATTATAATAATAAGCGCATCCACGTACAACCTGACATATATAAAATACCTATATAGCAATAACCTATGATAATATAGACATATATACCTATCAATAAAAGTATCATTATATTTATTTGTCGCTTAATATAATATTATTATATAAATAACCGTACTATTACTATTATTTACCCACCATCTATGTTTTTCAATGCGTACACTTTCGTGCAGACTCCGCACTGATATAGAGCACGTTCTCATATATGATCTTATAATAAAATGTGTAAACTGTCACACGTTTACATAGAATACTTGGTATTTGTGTGGTCGATACCCTAGCACACTCAATATAACTACACGGGCGACATGTATAACCAACCTGGTGGGTCAGTACCAAATTATCCCTATTGCAAACCATTAGACATCATAAAATAAAATCCGTACCATGGTTAGTGATAAAATTCTTTCTCCCTTTGTGTAATAAATCAAATGGATTTCCACTTTATATTCTTTTTTTTTTACTTTTTTTAATTTATTATTTTATTAGCACTATTTATATTATTTATTATTTTTATTTATTTATATTTTTATAGAATAAGCTTTTAATATAATCATTTTCCCTTTGTTATAATAACTCTGTTGAAACAACAAATACATCAAAGTTATATTTAAAATATATCTCTGAAACAACAGATCCGTATCAATGATCTTTATCTTACTACGTTCAATGCCTCTTAAATATAATATTATAATATATATATATATATATATATATATATATTATATATAAATAATGTTTATATATAGAAATATTAAGACAAAATCATTATATATATTATTAATATATTATATTATATATATATAATTAATTTATTAATATATAATATATTAATATATATTTAATATTTAATATATTATTTATTGATATATATTAAATATATATATATATATATAATGTATTAATAATATATTATATATATATATAATATATATATATTATTATATATTTATTAATTAATATTAATTATAATTATTTATATATATATATATTATATATATATTATATTTAATATTATAATTATAATATATATATTATATATTATATATATATAATATTAATATATATTATATAATATATAATATAATAGTTTATTATATATAAATATATATATATAATATAAGAAATATAATTAGAGACAAAATCATTAGAATATAAATATTAAATATGCGAAACTGCACTGGAAAATTACGTCGACAGATACAATAATATACGTTAATTATTTAATATATTAATTATATATATAATATATATATATATATATATATATATATATATTATTTAAATATTATATTATATATTATATATATATTATATTATATATATTAATTATAATATATATATATCATATATATTATAATATCATATATATATATATAGTATTTATATATATTATATATAATATAATAGTATATATATATTATTATATATATTATATATATATGTTATTTGACACAAAGCATTTGTCAGTTAAGTTAGGTTAAATTAGGCTAAGTTAAGTGATATTTATAACATACTCAACCTAAAAATATTGCACATTATGTATATATGTCTTATAAAGTAAGGTAATTTATAACTATTGTATGTCCAAATATAAATAAGCTTATTACTTTCATTCATTTTACTACCGTATATGAGTTATATAATATAGTATGCAATTTATATTTTCTATATTACTTTTAAACGATATTTCCCTATAGATATACCATTATAATTAGTGATTTATTGAGCTTTACTACATAAATACACTAATTAACCGTTTCGTCTGGCTTCGTGTGTTGTTAAGGTCACACGAGTACAAACAACCATAGGCACACTGCACAATATGATTAAATTATAATATATATATATATATATATTATTATGATATATTATAGTATATATATATATTATTATATATACCATAAATATATGATATATATATAATAAAATAATATATATTATATTATATAGATAATAATATTAATCACGAGGTCTCTATATACGTAGGACTAAACGACCTTAGTGCGCATTTGTTCTTCGCGGCCTGCACACAAGAATCGACAATAATAAAATTTCTTTAAAAAGTTTTATAGGATGAATAATTTAAAATCATGACCGTGACAATGAATGACTAAAATGCCACAACTTAATGGGAAAATTTAAAGTTTGGGATCAAAAATTGAAAAACGGGCAGAGCTGTCAAATTAAGGCAAATCGGCAAAGACATAAGAAAGGCGTTTTTGGACTGGTATTGAATTAAAAGATTGCTTCCTTTTCTTTGGAAATACTTTTTTTTCTTTATCTTCCTCCTTAACCGAAGATTGGGGGTCAAGTGCACAACATATACCGGAAACAGAACAATCAAGTAAAGGAATATGACATTAGTCGAAAGGAAAACTTGTTCCAATTTCTCACCATCCAACATGATTTCACACTGCGGGCTCTCCTAACCTACCACCATTACTGCTCTTATCAATACTTAATTTAAAACTCCTTCCTTTTTACACTCTACCAAATCACTCTATCAGTCTTCTCAAACTTTCTTGATTCACCACATAAAACCAAATCATTTACCCACACACAATAAACAAGACAAGCCTCCACCCAACCATTCTCTATCAGTTTAACCTCCCCTGCCACCCCTCCTTAAATTCTTTCATCACCCCATCCATATACAAATTAAATAGCCATAGAGACATAAGACATCTCTGCCTCACTTTACTATTAATATTAAAACATTCACTCCACTCATTCTTACACACGCTTCATCATCAATATACATACTTTTAATTCCATTTAGAAGCATACCACCAACACTATATATCATTAACACCTGCCACAGAGCTTCCCTACAAATCCTGTCATATGCCTGTTGCAAGTTCATTAAGTTTAAATAAAGTTTCCTCTTCTTTCTCATTTGCTTCAATGTTAAACTTTGATTTACACATCCTCTACCATTTCTAAATGCCTCCTTCTTCAACAATCAGCCCTTCAGTCACTCGATGCATTCTTTCAACCAAAATATTTGCATATATCTTTCCTACAATTCGATAAACTAATTCCCCTGTAGTTTCTACAGTTCCCCTTATCACCCTTACCCTTATGCAAGGGTATTATCACTGCTTTCATCTAGTTAACATATATAAAACAGCTATGAACATACGCTTTTATCATCTGTAACATTATTAGTACACAATTCTATACCATACGAGGTATTGTCCGAGTTAATATAAATGATCATCCTTCTTCACAAACCCAGACCTCAGATTACTCCGTGAGTCACGAAATATCATAATCACGCTAGTAGAAACCGTCATTTTTCAACACTCAAAATAAATTATTGAGTATTTATTCATTATATAACACTCTATAATTCGATAATTATACTTCATTAGTCTCATTACACCAACCTAACAATATACTGTAAAGTTCTAACACAGCTTTCTGAGCATCTTATCACCGCTTAACTCACTACACTATCGACAATGGAGTAATTTTTTCCACGGTTTGTGCAGCTTTCATCTAGTCATGGAGATACCTCAACACCTACTAAATACCTATTCGAGCGCACTCAAATATGCCATTCACTAAACCGCGAGGTTCTCATAATTGCAAGCTAACTTCCACATAATACAACTAGTTCTAAGATTTCTGTGAGTCTAAAATATATTATTCCTATTCTCGATCACTAATATCACATTAGAAACACTATTTGTACACGGCCTTATGACTTCAGAATCATAATTATTCAGATACACCATTTTTCTACGCGTTGTGTCAACATGCGAGGCTCTAACCCCATTACCTTCAACAACTCAACACACTAGAGCTCACCTAAATTAACCTAGGAGCTCTCTCTATACATACATAATCACACGCACGTAACATGACCACTAACATTCTACATTTACACTACTCAAAGCTTCTTTTCATTAGATTCACCTTTGTCATATATACTACGCTCTCATATTAAGACAAAGATTTTCGTTTCTTTCCTCTAGTCTAGTATTTTCCGATTTTACAACTTCCATCTTAAATACTTATATACTACTTTGAAACTGGTTACGTCATACATAGATACCTCACAATATCACTTGCCTCTATAGTAATAAGCACTCTTTCTTAGAGAGCATTTATCTATCTTGAACTTGTCGCTGTGAGAGTGATGTCTTACTATATATGAAATACATCAATTACTAGATATTCATCAGATTTCTTGCTATAACACATATTACCACCGTATTATATTTTTTTATTACCTCCTACATAAAGCTGCGAAACCTTTATATATACTTACTATTTGCCCTCCCTGTTATATTTCCATACACTTTTCTTTCGAAACCTCACCATTGGGTTTTTAGTACATTCAACCACGCATATTTTTTTTTTTTTTTTTTTTTTTTTTACTTTTTGTCCGCTTCTTTCCACTATTGATATTCTTAATTTCAATTGTAAATTTAATCTTTAATTAATTGTATATTACATGTGGTTATCAATGGATTAAATTTTAAAAAAGTTATTTTGAATTCACTTTTCATTTTAAACCATTTTAATTTTTTTTTTCAGTATTCAGCTTCACAGTCAGTCTGTTCTCACAAGGGAAGAAAAGGAGGAACTGGTTAGACGCAGACTGAGTCTCCTTTATTACCTAATTCGAACTCCAGCATTCCATGCTGTTACTCACAAACGCATTCGTCAATTCTTGATTGCTGCTGGAAACAGTATTCCAATGGCCAGGTTTATTTGTCAGCCTCTTTTAGAGTATATTCCAGAGTGGCAAAAGATTTATTCGTACACTTGGAGTTGATAAATTCAGGGTGGCCATTCAATGTCAACTAAATTTGTTACTTTACTGTGATAGTTAAATTTTTTTTGTGTAAATGGTTATGAAGTATTTAAAATGTTTATTTTTCAATACGTTATTGGGAGAGTATATGTGGTATCATGATGGTACGGTTTGAATTATACGACAATCCAGTAAGGTTGTTAAAGTTATCAGTTTTGATTTTGTGAAGAATGTTTACGCGATGCCAATTGTTTTTTATAGTTCGATATTTAAAAATAAAAGATGTAATTATTTAAATATTTCGGAGACTTTTACTATTCACGAGAACAGTTTTCAGGGAGTTAAGAACGCATAAACCTAGTTTTCTCATTTCATTTTTTTTGACATATGGTTTTTTAGTAATGTAATTTTAGCATTGATATGTTACATGTATCCATTCACTTATCAAAGACAACCTTACTAATTATTTGAATTTTTAATTTTGCATATGGTTAATTTTTACCCAAAATCGGTGGATATTATTGAAAGTGTTTTTAGAAAAAGTTTTTATTATTCTAATAAAATTACGCTTTGTGACCTTTCATTCTAGAAAACCTGGAATATTCAGCATGTCTATAAATAAATAAAAGTTTTTACATTTTGGAGTCTTAAAATAAATAAAATAATCTTTTAAAGTCAAGACGTTATTAAAATAGAAAAAAGGTCCCGACTTTTATAGTCGAGATGAATCTGTTTGATGTTTATGGACGGCTTCAATCATTGCTTGAAGAAATTCAGTTAGAGAAACTCTTTCTCTATTGGCATGTAGGGCATGAGCCAAAAAAGGTATTTTTCTTAAGCTTCTTCCACTCAAACCAGCACTTTGCCTATATATATATATATATAGTATATATATATATAGTACTATATATATATATATATATATATATATATATATATATAATATATATTATATATATATATATATATAATATATTATATATATATATATAACTACCTTTTAACGTGCTTTATCCCTATGCAGGGGGTAACACAGGAAAATTCGAACTGTTTTAAGGCCGGCTATACCAAACCAACGTGATCGCAGTATAGTTTTAATTCTTGCCCACAGGTAGATAAAACTAACTGCTACGCGGAAGTTTTGAACCAGCGTACTCTCGTATGAGAGGCGGCGACTCAACCTCCACCTTCGCCACGAGGCGTTTTTATATATATATATATATATATATATTTATATAGTACATATATATAAATTTATTATTTTTATATATTATATATATATATATATATTAATATATATTAAGTATATATATAATATATATTATAGGGGGGGGGTATTATTTTATTCCGGACCCACCACGGGCCTCACAAAGATACGACCCACACTGGTGTTGAATACACTCAACTCATGGGTGGTGATTAACTGATAAGTTTTTGTTTGTTCTTTTGTATTAGGGTTGTCTGATAAATAAGAAAGCGAAGTATGAAGAATAGATTCGAATAGTCCTATTCCTTTTGATGTAGTTGTTGAAGAATGGTGCATTGTATGAAGAAATGTATTGTAATCTATTGGATGCGGCGCGATAGTATAATTAATTAGTTACACGTGCGTTTCTGTGCTTGTCATTATATATATTTAATATTTTAATTTTTATTCTTGCAAATGTAATAATTGAGTACTGTACATTGTATCGTATCCTTGATTAGTCTCTTGGTGACTCATGGTAATTATAAGTGACAGTGGCCACATTAAAGTAAATATAGTATACGGAAATTGGTTTAGTAACGGGTGTACACCTTAGTACTGGATTGATTGGTATAACTCCGAGTAAGTGGTGGCACTAAGTAATATTGTGGATTACAAATAAATCTAATAATTATAGTAATATAAATACATATATCGTACTTAAAAAAACAAGCAACCTTTTCTTTTGTTAAACCAAAGTTTTTTTTAAAGAACTTATTTCATAAGTACACGAGTCAACGAATCACCAAGAAGCTGCCTGTGAGTATATTGTATATTCGTTTTGTTTGACTTTTACGTTTTGTTACCAGTGAGTTTTCCTCAGTGGTAGCAGAGCGTAGTTGCGAACGGCTCTGAGTGTTGAGAGTAAGTTAGTGGAGAAGACACCTTGGTGATTAATTTATTTCATCATTGTGTCGTTTTGTGA
This sequence comes from Trachelipus rathkii, assembly GCA_015478945.1. Classification (NCBI taxonomy): domain Eukaryota; kingdom Metazoa; phylum Arthropoda; class Malacostraca; order Isopoda; family Trachelipodidae; genus Trachelipus; species Trachelipus rathkii. The sequence continues at coordinate 32,220 of JABUQX010003371.1, read as the reverse complement.
AGGTCGAAGTAGGGTGAAAAATGGGTGGAGATGGTAGTGGTGGTGAAAAGGAAAAGAAAGTGGAAGTAGTTGAAAAAAAAAAGTACGTAGAGCGTGTCCAGAGTTCAAAGGGGACGTAAATGTGGAGGGATATGATATGATGTGATGTGGAAGTGTAAGGTAAAGTTGTGGTTTGATGTATGTGGTGATGAGTACGATAAACCTGCAGGGGAAATTTTGATGAGTTTGGGTGCAAGGGCATATGAATGTGTGTGGATGATAGATTGGAAGGCACTAGGAAAGAAAGAAGGTATGGAAGTGATTATGAATAAGCTGGATGAAAAGTATGCTAAAGAGGAGCAGAGAGATAGGTATGACAAGTTGTGTGAGTATTTTTATATTAAAAGGAAGAATAATGAGTCAATGCGTGAGTATGTAAATAGATATGAGGTTATAGAACAAAAGTGTAAGATAGTTGGGTGAAGATATGAAGTGTGTGCACCTCTTATAGGGTGCAAATGTAAGTGAAAACCAACGGCAAATGGTGATGGCATATTGTGGTAAAGATGAGTTGGTGTTCCGTACATTTAGAGATGCTTTGGTAAACATATGTGAAGGTTTTGGTAAGAAAGTAGAGAACAGAGGTGATGTAGCTGAGGGCGGTGAGAGTGGTTGGTATTCTGGTCAGCGTATGCAAGGAATTCTGTCTAAAAGTGAAGAGTGGTTTAATGGTCAACTGCTGAATGTAAGAGACAAGGATGGGAAGGGGAGTGAGTGCAATATTTGTAGGTCTAATTTCCATTATGCTTACAAATGTCCTTCAAGAGGTGTGTATGGTGAACCGAGAGGAAGAGGTTATGGTAGACCGAGTGTTGGTGTAGGTAGAGGACAACAAGTGGTAAGTAATGATAGAGTAGAAGATGGTGTAGAAATTGGTAGAACAAGTGGTAATAGCGGAGGTGGTGAAAGAAGGATTTTTTGTGGAGAGAAGATGGAATGTGTATGAGAACAGAAAGAGATGTGATTTGTGTAGATCCGACCAACATTTGTGGAGAAATTGTGATGTATACAGGGATTACGGTGCGGTGTGTTCACAGCAGAAAGAGATGTTGAGGGGTGTGACCAGTAGAGGGAAGCGATTAGCATAACAGGTAAGATTAGGAGATAGATCAATAATTAGTTGAATGGGAAGAGGTATGAGTTTTTCAAAAGAGTGATAAAGGTAGTAGTGTAGAGAGTATGTTTAAATGGGATTTGATCGGTGAGATTTGTGGGGATAGATTTTCATAAGTATGATAGTGAGTTGAAGAAAGAGGAAGAAAAAAGGATGTGTTATTCTGTATTAGTGAGAGTAGAAGATGAAAAGTCAAAATCAGAGACAGATGTTGGAGAAAGGTTGAATAGAAGTATGGAAGAGTTGTGCTGAAAAGGTAGTAGTATCGTCACGAATGTGTAAAAGTGATGATGATGAGGAAATTGTGATACGTCGTAAAGAGTTGAATGATATGGATGGTGATAGTGCGATGAAAGGTAGTGGCATTGCAGTAATGACAGAGAACGTGAAAGAAGATGTAGATGGGGATAGTGCGTTGGAATGTAGTAAAGAAGTGGAAGTGGAGGAACCGTGTTCAGAGGGAGTAGAAGTGAAGGAAGTACAAGTGTCAGGGAAAGGAAAGAAAGTCGATCATGGGTTTGATGTGAAAGACTTTATGAAACGCAGAAAGGGTGAGCGTTATAGTGAATGGAAAGGTGTTATGATTATTTTTTTAGTACTGATAGTGAGGATGATGAACGTGAAGAAAGAGTGGTAAAGAAGGTATGGCTATATTTGTGATTCTGAATTGTCTGATTCGTAGTTTAGTGAAGTCGTGAGTTAGTTTGTGTTATGGAAGTATGTGTGTATGTTGTTGATAATTTATGCAAGTGATAGTATGTAGTGATGTATGTATGGGTCCTGTGGTAGCGGTGTAAGGATAATGTCTTGTGTATGTGTTAGTGGTATGTGAGTGATTTAAGAGTGAGGAGTGATGAGTGTGTTATAGACGTGATAGCTGTATAGAGTGTGTGATGTTGGTGTCTTGTTGTCAGTGTGTGTTATTAAAGTTGTAATGTGTGTAGAGGGTTTTGAACAAGTGAAGAAGGGAGAGAGAAAGATATAAGATTGATAAGTTTTGTGTTTGTCTTTTGTATCTTAGGGTTGTCGGATATAAGAAAGAGAAGTATGAAGAAAAGTTGTATCCTATTCCTTTTGATGTAGATGTTGAAGAATGGGGCATTGTATGAAAGAAATGTATTGTAATCTATTGGATGCGGCGCGATAGTATAATTAATTAGTTACCGTGCAGACCAAATTCGGTAGTATGAACACACGTGTGTTTCTGTGCTTGTCATTATATATATTATTTCATATTCTTATTTTTATTCTTGCAGTAAATGTAATAATTGAGTACTGTACATTGTATCGTATCCTTGATTAGTCTCTTGGTGACTCATGGTAATTATAAGTGACAGTGGCCACATTAAAGTAAATATAGTATACGGAGTATATTGTGTATTCGTTTTGTTTGACTTTTTTAACGTTTTGTTTATAATTCAGGTCAAGGTGGGTCCCGGTTATACACTATTTTAAATGTCAAAAAAAAAATTTGGTGGTGAATATACCTCTTTAAAGAATAAAAAACTAATAAAACCATGTCCTTATCATTATATGAAAAGTATTCTAACAAATATATATTATAAAGAATATTCAGTTCTTGAAGATACGAGAAAATAGTTACTGTTAAAGTGGGAGGATTCAGATAAGATATGGGATAACCTTTTAGAAGATGTTATGGACCATAAAGTAGGAAAATGACGACGGCGAATGGGGTCCATTTGGGGATAATCAATGAAGAATGTGAACAGATTTTGCTGGCTAATGTGGCGACGGCAAAATTTGCAGATAGGAAGATGGTCTCGTGAAATTTAATGGCTGTGAGTGATATTGGTGTGGCCAATACAGAGGCGTGTAAGTATCACCTCGTGTAAGCGCTTTCGTCGGTGAGAGGAAGACCACTCACCAATGCTCGGCTTTATATTTCTGTTTCGCTCTCCACTGATCACTCGTCTAGCCCTCTTGCCAATAAGATCGGAAGCCATGTCAGAGAGCAGGATAATCGGTTGATGGGAGGCAACCTTGTCGAATTGCATCCGGGAGGTACCTGGAGCAGCTTCGAAAAGAAGAGAAGGCCATTTTGGCGCCTCTGTTGGCGATTTCATTGCCAGCTACCCTTACATGAGAGGGGGTCCAACATAGTATGGTTGGTTTCTTACGGGAGTGTGGAGCAGTCTATTCTTACGGGAGTGTGGAGCAGTCTAAGAAATTGTTGTACAGCGGATACCATTGTTTTTTTTTTAGAATAAGGGGTTTTAAGGACATGGGGTGCGATGAGCGAATCTGAGTAAATGAAATAAAAGTGGTTTTGGTTAAGGAATAGAATTCGAAAAAGGGCAATCATCATAGCCATTAGCAGTAAAAATTGAAGCATGAGGAGGGGAGGGGAAGAGGTTGTGGTCAAGAAAGACAGCAAACACACCTACACTGTCCCCTGTTTTAGAGCAGTCAGTAAACACGAGTAAATCCACCGTGAACTGTGAAATGAGATAGGAATGATGCCTTTAACAAGGCAGCAGGGTGGCTAGATTAATAGATTTGGAGAGAGAGGTCAGGAGACCAGCCAAATGGTGGGAGCAAGGAATAGTCAAGGTGTATACCCTTCGTCATAAGAGAAAGGCAGCACCTTTTGCAAAAGGATGTTGAAGAAGAATGATGTTATAAACTATTTGCAATTAGGATTCTGAGGTATTTCCCGCAGAGTTTGAGAGGATTGGTAAATGGATTTGGCAGAATGTGTAAAAGAAGGGGTTTGAAAGTAAACGTAGATAAGAGTAAGGTTCTGGTTGTGAGTGAGGACAATCCTCTGTGTCAAGTTATGTTGGACGGTGAGCAACTGAAACAAGTGTCTGAGTTTAAATATTTAGGATATGTGCTGGATGAAAAGGGAACGGATGATGCAGAGTGTAGTAGGAAAGTTCTGAATGGTAGGAAGGTGGTTAGAGCAATTAAATCCTTGGTAGATGTAAAAGGACTAAGTCTTGAGTGTGCTAGGGTTTAGCATGAGGATATGTTGTTACCCGTGTTAATGAATAATAGTGAAACTAGGGTCTGGAATAAGAGGTATAGATCTAAAGTACAATGTGTTTAGATGAACTATCTTAGGGGCGTGTTAGGTGTGAGAAGAATTGATAAAATGAGGAATGAACGCATTAGGGAGTTGTGTGGTGTGAAGAAAGGAGTAAATGAGAGAATGAATCAAAGAACGTTGAGATGGTTTGGTCATGTGGAAAGGATCAATGATAGTCGGTTGGTTAAGTGGATGTATAGTGGTGAGTGTGCTGGGAATCGACCCGCTGGGAGATTGAAGAAAAAGTGGATTGAGTCAGTAAAGAAATGCCTGGAGGAGAGAAATGTGAGTTTTGCAGAGGCGAGAATAAAGGTGCATAATAGGAGTGAATGGCGGGGTTTTGCGAGGGGGTATAGTTATGGCCCACCTGGACCAAGAGATGAACCCCACATTGACGAGATGTCATAGTGAGGGTCCGTCACGGTCCCGTAAAGCTCTGGTGTGGATATTCTGTAAGTAAAAAAGAAGCGTCGTTAAATGAACTAAAAGCCAATGATGAGGTCTCAAAAGAAAAATGTTTGGAATTGTATGGAGGAAAAAAAGAATACTAAAAGATGCATACGTAGGAGAAAAAAAAATAAGAAAATGAATAGTTTTGAAAGAGGATGAATGGGGACTTACAAGGGAATAGGAAGCTTTTTTGGAAGGAGGAGAGAAATGTTAAGAATGAGAATAAGGGGAATCTGCTAAAAATAATGAATAGGGATGGTGCTTTCGTAACTGAGAAAATGGATATGATGAGAGTGTGAAGGGAAAATTTCGAAAATCTGCATAACATTGGCAGTAATGAAGATGTGATAGTGAATGTATGTGGGTTTGTTAGTGCAAGAAGGAATAGGTATTAGTAAGGAGAAGGTAATGGGTAGAGTGAGAAAGTTGAAGAATGGTAAATCTGCAAGTATAGATGAAATTACTGGTGAAAATGATCAAGAACGGAACGAGATAGTGATTAATGGATTTGGAAGTTGTGTAACAAAGCGTTTAATGGAGGTATAGTTCCGAGGATTGGAGGAGAGCAAATTAAGTAATAGTACCCTTATAATAAGGGTTAAGGGGGAAAGGGTAACTGTAGGAATTATAGGGGAATTAGTTTTTATTGAGTTTGTAGGGAAAGATATATGCTGGTTTATTTTGGTAGAAAGGGTGCTTCGAGTGACTGAAAGGACTGATTGGTGAGAACAAGGTGCGTTTAGGAAGTGGTAGAGGATGTTGTGGATCAAATCTTTACATTGAAGCAATGATTAGAAAAGAGAGAAGAATAATAATTACATTTAGGTTTTATGTACTATCTGCAACAGGCGTATGAAAGGAATTAAATAAGGGAAGCTCTATGGCAAGTTTAAGTGATATATGGTGGTTGGTGGAAAGGCTTCTGAATGGAATCAAAAGTAAGTATGACGATAGTGAAGCATGTGTAAGAATAAATGGTGTCGAAAGGGATTGGTTTAATATTAATAGCGGAGTGAGGCAGGGATGTGTTACGTCTTCTTGGTTATTCAATTTGTATATGGATGGGGTTATGAAAGAATTAGAGGTGGAAGTGGCAGGGGAAGGTGTTAGAATGATGGAGAATGGAAGAGAGTGGAGGGTGCCCTACCTAATTATATGCGGATGATTTCTTTTTGTGTTAGCGAATCTGAAAATAATTGAGTGTATAGAAGTATTTAATTAAGGTACTCGAGAAAAAGGAGGGATTTGAAAGTAAACTTAGATAAGAGTAAAGTTATGGTTGTGAGTGAAGACAGTCCCCAGTGTGAAGCTATGTTGGATGGTGAGCAACTGGAACGGATGGTGCAGAGTGTAGTAGGAAAGTTGTGAATGATTAGAAGGCGAAGTGCAATTAAATCTTTGATGAATGTAAAGTGGCTAAGTCTTGAGTGCGCTTACATGAGGGTATGTTGTTACCTGTGTTAATGTATAGTGTTAAAACTATGGTCTGGAATAAGAGGTATAGATCTAAAGTACAATGTGTTCAGATGGACAATCTAGGGGTGGGTTAAGAGTGAGAAGAATTGATAAAATGAGGAATGAACGCATTAGGGAGTTGTGTGGTGTGAAGAAAGGAGCAAATGATAGAATAAAGGAAAGTACATTGAGATGGTTTGGTCATGTGGAAAGGATGGATGATAGTCGGTTGGTTAAGCGGATGTATAGTGGTGAGTGTGTTGGGAACCGACCGGCTGTTAGACCGAAGAAGAAGTGGATTGAGTCAGTAAAGGAATGTCTGGAGGAGAGAAATGTGAGTTTGGCAGAGGCGAGAATAAAGGTGTAAAATAGGAGTGGAGTGAATTGGAGGGGTTTTGTGAGGGGGAATGGTTGTGGCCCACCTGGCCAGGAGATGAACCCTATATTGACGATATCGCCATAGTGAGGGTCGTCGCGGTCCCGTGAAGCTCTAGGGTGGATTTTCTGACTGCGACGAGTTCTCACTAATACAAATATATATATATATATATATATATATATATATATATATATATATATAATATATATATAATATATATATATTACATATTAATATATATATATATATATATATATATAATATATATATATATAATATATTAATATATTATATAATATATATATATATATATATAGCTATATATATATATTATATATATATATATATTTATGTATCTTGTCTAGACCGTTTTTATTGCAGTATCAAACTCACAAATAACACTTACTCAGCTATTTTCCAGAGTGTCAAAGAATCAGAAGTGAGATTACAATCTTCCATTTTTGTTATTTGAAGTTGCCTTATGGTTAGTAGTTTCTGTCTAGGTTCGATAATTTTTCTCTGAGAAAAGAAAAGTTTGTTAATTTGATAAAAAACGTTCAATTATATTCCTTATCCCCAACAAAAACAATTCCTTACATTCATAAGTTCATTTAGGCAGGATAAATATATTTGGTAAATGGCTCCTTGTGAAGGGAGACCAATATATTGCTTAATGTCAGCTCTGTCCACAAAAGCTAAATCAATAGTTCCCGTTACATTAGAAGTCGTCAATATTAAAACATTTGGGTACCTGTGAAAACAAAATTTTTTATTATTGATTAAGTTTTTAATTAACCATTACAACAAATTTAATTTAATACGGTGGGATGAAATCTTTAGTATTCTTATTTTTTCTATTTAATCTTTATTAGACAAACTTCTGGGACATAAAATGAGTTAAGCAATAAAAAAAAAAAATTTAGCTTTGTTTTTAAATCGAATGAGGAAGTGAAATCGGGAATATGATCAACATGTTAATTTTCGATAATCTGAATCATAGGATTTAGTTTTCCTATTTTTATTTCATACACCATGTTTATGAAAAAAATAAATAAATAACTTGCCGCTGGAAATCAAAGGTATTAAATCTCGACACGTGAACATATTTAGAACATAAATAAGTGGTAGCTGGACCCCTTATTATTTAAAAAATAATAATAAACCATTACAATGAAATTGTTTACATTTTTATGTGAAAGTATGAAAAATAGAAAATTAGTAAGTATTATTATTTAACATTTTTTTCAATCTCTTTAATGTCTGATGTACTAGAAGTTGGTTTATTGTAATCTGCATTCAATTTTTTGTTTTGGTTGAATTGTTTAAAGGAAATCTGGTATATAGGAGACGAAGTTCTTGCTCTAGGAATGTATTGCTGTCAAGAAGACTAAATTAGTGATTTATTGAATGTTCATGTTTCTCTCTTTACAGTATGTTTTTATTTGGCTTAATGTGCTTGAACCGGATATGGCTTTATTATCAAAGATGTTTTTTTTCTTGTTTAGTGATAAGTGGGTTAAATAAATGTGTTTTCTATCTCTTGTTTTATTCCTTTATGTTTCAAAAGTAAAAATATCTACTATTTTCTAGGGTATTTAAAGAAGGACTTTAATTAAGGATTTTAAGGAATAGTTTATGATTAAGGAAATTCAGGAAAGAAATTAGGGAAGAAAGATTCATTTTTGTTATGTTAATCAGGTTATGGTAGGATAAGGAAGCTTTATGTGATCACATTAGGTAACTTAACTTATTCCTCGATACTCTAATTATTAATTATTTATGTATTCATTCATAAATCATCCCACCATAAATTTAGTATATCCTATAGCAATTCAGAAAAGAAGTAATCAAACATCAGTTAACTATAAGTGTTGTATGCTCTTTTATAGGTAGAGTAGTTTATAATTTTTTTCACTAGAATATAGAAATATTTCCACTTTTAAAGGAACTATAAAGAGGTGAGTAAACAACCTTTATTATTATTATACTCGTAATAGTAGTAGAAAATGTATCAGATACAGGTTCGTTGAAATTAATTACCTTAAGTTATTATTCAACGTACAGTCTTCAACGATTTCCTTGGCTTTGTAGGACTGACTACAAGCCGAGGACTTCATCCTTAGAGTTGTGCTATTTATAGTCTTGTCGTGTTTTAAGGTGGATAATCACTTGGAACAGAGAAGTGAATTTAAAAATTATGAATTTTAAAGGTGCAGTTTTCTTACGATATTCTGCTGTTAATTGGACTACTGCAAAGCATAGGTTTTAAAGTTAGGAAAGAGTGTAATTGTAATAATGGCTTTATAAAGAAAGTAGTACAACAATACACTAACTAAAAAAATGGAAAGTAAAATAATTTATAGGTTAAATTTTATGTTAGGACGAACGACGCCCCTCCCTACACAGAGCAAATAATTATGGTGGTCAATATAGGTCTGGAGGAATCCCAAAACTCAACTACAAAGAAGATTTAGATAAAGAAGTAATCCTCCAAGGAAGATTAAGAGAAAAACAAAAGCCATGACGGTTTGAGTTTCATGGTTTCAGGTTTTCAAAAGAAAATATTTTAGAAGTCAGAAATATTGTGTAGAGTGCGAAGGTGAAACTTATGAGAGAACTTGGTTTCGAATACATAAAAATAGTAGAGTTTTCTTTGTTCGAATTAGAAAAATATAAAAAATATCCAAGGTTAGTTAGTCCCAAGACCACCTATATCTAATAATGATGAGGAATAATGAATACATGATGAAATAGTCAGCTTAAGAGTGGATAGGAGAGAAGTTCCTTGGCCAACTGAACAAAAAGTTAAAAATAAAACAGCACACTGACCACCATCATTAGAAAAATAGTAATGTGTACAGGAATAGAACATAATTGTTGAAGGAACTAGAGAGAGAAGCTCCTTTTATATTTAACATTTGGAATAGCAATTTTGAAACAAAAATGTGTTAAATTACTTTCTCCAGAAAAATGTGCTTTATTTTATTTTATAATGCGTTTTTTTGTTTATTTTTTTTTTTAAATTGTTAAAATAAAAAAATAATAATAAAAACTTGCTTTTAATCTAAAAATAAGATTTACACAGCGTTGTTTCTATTATTCTTGCCTTTAAACTACTTTTTCTAAAATTCTGAAAAAATTGACAACTTGAGTCAATTTGCAAAGGAAATAAATGCAGAACCTTAAATTAACTACATTAACAAAAGTATAATAAAATTTCCAAGAATGTATTAATAAATTATTTATTTCTTTCTCTTTCTTTCTTTATCTTCCTCTTTGCCCCAAGACTGGGGGTAAGGTGCGTGTCATGCATCGGAAAAGAAAGCAGTAGAAGAATACTGACCAAAAGTCGAAAGCTCGCCCCTCTGTACCCCATTAATTAGGAGAACTCGTCCAGACGAAATCCACCCTAGAGCTTCATGGACCACGACGGACCCTCACTATGGAAATCGTCAATGTGTGGGTTTCATCCTTGGCCCAGGTGGGCGGACACAACCATGCCCCCATACAAAACCCCGCCATTCACTCCTATTATGCACCTTTATTCTCGCCTCTGAAAAACTCACATTTCTCTCCTTCAGACATTCGTTCACCGACTCAATCCACTTTCTCTTCAGTCTCCCAGCCGGTCGGTTCCCAACACACTCGCCACTATACATCCGCTTAACCAACCGACTATTCATTCATTCTCACATGACCAAACCATCTATTTATATTTATTACTTTATAAAGCAAAACTTTGCGAAACTAAATAGAAATCGGAATAATTATTTGGTATCCTACCATTACTGTTAAGCCCTAAAGACAATAATTTTAGTTAAGTAGCATTTCTTATTACTCATAATTTTCCATTAGAGACACAAAAGTATAAAAACAAACTAAACTTCCATTAACGTGTTTTTGTCCCCATTCCCGGTCAGAAAGGAAGGGGGAAACTGGTAGGAAGTCAACTGCACATCAACCTGACGCCACCAAGTGCACATGACCACGATTTATTTCATGCCCCCCAGAAAGACAAAATTCACATCGCTACGCAGAGGACTGAACTTATTACCTCCCAATTGAAAGGCACCGAGTCAACAGCTGCGCCATAAGGTGCTCACAAAAGTATAAAGTAATTAATACAATTAAAGAATATTATTTAAAAAAAGTTTTACCACAAAAATTCAAAAAGTATACCCAACTTAAAATCTGTAACAAAACAATACAAACAAAAACTTTTCCTCATCGAAGAACCCTAACTAGTTTTCCAAATTAATAAAAACAAAAGTTAACTGAAAAATGCAAATTGATACAATTACCAACCTCTTTATATGATCTAATTGTGTTAAAAGGGCGTTGACGACTCTCATAGCGTCACTGGGCTCTGCCCCATTTGCTGTCGCCGATCGCATCCTTGTCAACGACTCTACTTCGTCAATCAATACAAATACAAGAGATTCTGGTCTTCTATAATTCGTAATTTTTGTAAAAAAGTTTCTAGATCTAATTCCCGCTCTGATATATATATATATATATATATATATATTATATATATTATCACGTATATATATATATATATATATATATATATATTATATATATATATATATAATTATATATATTATATATATATTATATAATATATATATATATATTATTAATATTATATATATATAATATATACCGTATATATATTATATATATATATAATATATATAATATATATAATATATATATATATATATATATATATATATATACTATATATATATATATATATATATATATATATATATATATATATATATAATAATATATATATATATATTATATATATGCGAGAAGAATTTAGGCTATTATCACTTATATAAATATTATTCTAATCAATGTACCCTAAGTGGCTTTGAGGATTATATTACAACAGACACATTTTAAAACACATTTTAATTATTTAAAAACATTAAAACTGATAACTATTAGACGAGCTTCCGTTACAATAACCCTTTTCAAGTCCATCAAAGCCACTTGGGGTACATTTGATTAAGTATATATATATATATATAATATATATATATATATATATATATATATATATATATATAATATATAATATATATAATATTATAGACATATATATATATATATATATATATATATAATATATATATATATATATATTATATATATATATATAATATATATATATATATATTATATATTATATATATATATATATATTATATATATATATATATATATATATATATATATATATATATATATATATATACGGAGCGAGATGGTGATTGAGTGGATTTGCAAGTTGTGTAACAAAGCGTTTATTGAGGGTATAGTTCCGAGAGATTGGAAGAGAGCAGTAAGTCTTGTATAAGGGTAAGGGGGATAAGGGGAACTTCGGGAACTATAGGGGAATTAGTTTATTGAGTATTGCAGGGAAGATATATATTTGTATTTTGGTTGAAAGAGTACGTCGAGTGACTGAAGGACTGATTGGTGAAAAACAAGGTGCATTTAGAGGTAGAGGATGTGTGGATCAAATTTTTACATTGAAACATATGATTGAGAAAATGAGAGAGAAGAATAAATTGCAGTTAGGTTTTATTGATTTGCAACAGGCGTATGACAGGATTAATAGGGAAGCTTTGTGGCAGGTGTTACTGATATATGGTGTTGGTGGTAGGCTTCTGAGTGGTATAGGGGTTTGGCAGGGTGTGTAATAGGAGGGATTTGA
>JABUQX010003371.1:12500-15000 GCA_015478945.1 Trachelipus rathkii | reverse complement strand
ATGAATAATGTAAAATACGGCTGTGGAGTGTGATTCTGAAGCATTTTGGTGATGCTGGAGTTGGGAAAAATAAATCAGTTTTGATTTCGATATAAATCTATTCAAGGAAAGATGATTTAACAAAATCAGTCATATTCCTAATAATATTTGTTAATATTTAATTTATTAGTTTTAACTCTTGGTCTAAGGAATACCTCTATTTTCTAATTGAATATAATAAATTTTGTAGCAATTCTAGTGGAAATAAGTATGGTATGTATTTAGATTTTTAACAATGTTTTTTATTGCAAACTTATTATCTGTGTTTAATATATTAGGAACCTTTATTTTCTTTCAAAATGTTAAAAAAAATGTTTTTAAAGTTTTAGTTCGCATATTGTTTTGTTTCATAGTTTGTAAAGTTTATATAATTTGTTTTTGTTTTGCTTTTTAAAATTTTTATTTTTTAACCTAAACTAATAATAGCCATAATGCCATAACTGAAGATTACACCCAAATCTTAGAGTGCATGAAATTGGAAAGTGGCCTAACGATTCATTTGGACGTATTGAAATAGCTTATTGAGTAATTATCGTCATGGCAGATTTAGGTTTAAAAGTTTGATACACAAGAAATTGGGGAGTATGGTGTTTTCGGTATCGACTCCCTAAGACCTGTGTAAATGGGTGACGCTTTTTTAAATAACTGATTGATAAATGAACTTTGTGTATCATTTATTTGGTTATGTATTGTTTTTGGTCTCATATTCCTTTTCTTTAACATTTGTTAAAACATTTTTCCAATTATACAGGGTGGAAACCTTGATGAATTTACGAAAAAAGTGTATCCTGTTTTATTTGTTAAAAAGATTTATTATCTGCACCTCAAATTTCATTTTTTAGAAATAAGTTTGAGTATGTCATTTGATTTATTTCTTAGTGTTCATGCCAAGGTTGGATCATGGCTTCAAACATCTTGTCAATCTCTACTGTGAAGTAGATGGTGTTATTGCATTTATATTTACAAATTAATTTCAAAGATAAAATAATCTTTTTGACAGGAATTTTGTGCATGTAGAATGTATTTAAATACATGTTAAGCTATAGGTATGCTTTTGGATTTACTAGAGCCTCCTTATTACTAGAAACTCGAAGCTGAAATATCCGTTTAAGAAAAATTTAAAGTTAAATAATTTTAGAATATACTGCCGGTTGTATTTGAGTAATGAATAACCATTTAGATTTCAGTAACTTGAATGAGGCAGAGCGGCCAGAGCCATAAACTTGTTTTTCTATCTCTGGATCCTCAACACCAACATTTATATACTCTTCTTTCCGTTTGCTTAATTATGATATATTGAATAATCGAGGAGTTCCTTACAAAATTCATATTTAGTGATATTTTGTTTAGTTTGATTATTTTCTAGAGCTGACCTTTTTTTTTTGTTTTGTTTATTTCCCCCTCAAGGCAAAACATCGCTTTGTAAGGCACTGGCGCAAAAGGTGTCCATCAGAATGAATCACAGATATAAATATGGACAGTTATTTGAAGTTAATTCACATTCACTTTTTTCTAAATGGTTTTCTGAGGTAAGTTTAGATTTCTTAGAGATTTATTATTATTATTATTATTATTATTATTATTATTATTATTGTTATTATTATTATTATTATTATTATTATTATTATTATTATTATTATTATATTATTATTATTATTATTATTATTATTATTATTATTAATTATTATTATTATTTGCAACAGGGGCATGATAGGATTAATAGGGAATCTCTATGGCAGTTGTTAGTAATATATGGTGTTGGTGCTAGGCTTCTGAATGGAATCAAAAGTATGTACGATAGTGAAGCGTGTGTAAGAATAAATGGTGTCAAAAGTGATTGATTTAATATTAATAGCGGAGTGAGGCAAGGATGTGTTATGTCCCCTTGGTTATTCAATTTGTATATGGATGGGGTTATGAAAGAATTAGAGATGGGGTGGCAGGAAATTGTGTTAGAATGATGGAGAATGGAGGTGAGTGGAGGTTGCCCTACCTATTATATGCGGATGATTTGGTTTTGTGTGGTGAATCTGAAGAGAGTTTGAGAGGATTGGTAGAGATATTTGGCAGGGTGGCGTAAAAGGAGAGGTTTGAAAGTAAACGTAGATAAGAGTAAGGTTATGGTTGTGGTGTGAAGTTATGTTAGATGGTGAGCAGCTGGAACAAGTGTCTGAGTTTAAATATTTAGGATATATTTTGGATGAAAGGGAACGGATGATGCAGAGTGTAGTAGGAAAGTTGTGAATGGCAGGAAGGTGGCTGGAGCAATTAAATCGTTGGTGGATTTAAAGGGACTAAGTCTTGAGTGCGCTAGGGTCTTACATGAGGGTATGTTGTTACCTGTGTTAATGTATAGTAGTGAGACTATGGTCTGTAATAAGAGGTATAGATCTAAAGTTCAATGTGTTCAGATGGACTATCTTAAGGGCGTTTTAGGTGTGAAAAGAATTGATAAAATGAG
>JABUQX010003371.1:0-7500 GCA_015478945.1 Trachelipus rathkii | reverse complement strand
TTTTCAGAATTTTAGAAAAAGTAGTTTAAAGGCAAGAATAATAGAAACAACGCTGTGTAAATCTTATTTTTAGATTAAAAGCAAGTTTTTATTATTATTTTTTTATTTTAACAATTTAAAAAAAAAAATAAACAAAAAAACGCATTATAAAATAAAATAAAGCACATTTTTCTGGAGAAAGTAATTTAACACATTTTTGTTTCAAAATTGCTATTCCAAATGTTAAATATAAAAGGAGCTTCTCTCTCTAGTTCCTTCAACAATTATGTTCTATTCCTGTACACATTACTATTTTTCTAATGATGGTGGTCAGTGTGCTGTTTTATTTTTAACTTTTTGTTCAGTTGGCCAAGGAACTTCTCTCCTATCCACTCTTAAGCTGACTATTTCATCATGTATTCATTATTCCTCATCATTATTAGATATAGGTGGTCTTGGGACTAACTAACCTTGGATATTTTTTATATTTTTCTAATTCGAACAAAGAAAACTCTACTATTTTTATGTATTCGAAACCAAGTTCTCTCATAAGTTTCACCTTCGCACTCTACACAATATTTCTGACTTCTAAAATATTTTCTTTTGAAAACCTGAAACCATGAAACTCAAACCGTCATGGCTTTTGTTTTTCTCTTAATCTTCCTTGGAGGATTACTTCTTTATCTAAATCTTCTTTGTAGTTGAGTTTTGGGATTCCTCCAGACCTATATTGACCACCATAATTATTTGCTCTGTGTAGGGAGGGGCGTCGTTCGTCCTAACATAAAATTTAACCTATAAATTATTTTACTTTCCATTTTTTTAGTTAGTGTATTGTTGTACTACTTTCTTTATAAAGCCATTATTACAATTACACTCTTTCCTAACTTTAAAACCTATGCTTTGCAGTAGTCCAATTAACAGCAGAATATCGTAAGAAAACTGCACCTTTAAAATTCATAATTTTTAAATTCACTTCTCTGTTCCAAGTGATTATCCACCTTAAAACACGACAAGACTATAAATAGCACAACTCTAAGGATGAAGTCCTCGGCTTGTAGTCAGTCCTACAAAGCCAAGGAAATCGTTGAAGACTGTACGTTGAATAATAACTTAAGGTAATTAATTTCAACGAACCTGTATCTGATACATTTTCTACTACTATTACGAGTATAATAATAATAAAGGTTGTTTACTCACCTCTTTATAGTTCCTTTAAAAGTGGAAATATTTCTATATTCTAGTGAAAAAAATTATAAACTACTCTACCTATAAAAGAGCATACAACACTTATAGTTAACTGATGTTTGATTACTTCTTTTCTGAATTGCTATAGGATATACTAAATTTATGGTGGGATGATTTATGAATGAATACATAAATAATTAATAATTAGAGTATCGAGGAATAAGTTAAGTTACCTAATGTGATCACATAAAGCTTCCTTATCCTACCATAACCTGATTAACATAACAAAAATGAATCTTTCTTCCCTAATTTCTTTCCTGAATTTCCTTAATCATAAACTATTCCTTAAAATCCTTAATTAAAGTCCTTCTTTAAATACCCTAGAAAATAGTAGATATTTTTACTTTTGAAACATAAAGGAATAAAACAAGAGATAGAAAACACATTTATTTAACCCACTTATCACTAAACAAGAAAAAAAACATCTTTGATAATAAAGCCATATCCGGTTCAAGCACATTAAGCCAAATAAAAACATACTGTAAAGAGAGAAACATGAACATTCAATAAATCACTAATTTAGTCTTCTTGACAGCAATACATTCCTAGAGCAAGAACTTCGTCTCCTATATACCAGATTTCCTTTAAACAATTCAACCAAAACAAAAAATTGAATGCAGATTACAATAAACCAACTTCTAGTACATCAGACATTAAAGAGATTGAAAAAAATGTTAAATAATAATACTTACTAATTTTCTATTTTTCATACTTTCACATAAAAATGTAAACAATTTCATTGTAATGGTTTATTATTATTTTTTAAATAATAAGGGGTCCAGCTACCACTTATTTATGTTCTAAATATGTTCACGTGTCGAGATTTAATACCTTTGATTTCCAGCGGCAAGTTATTTATTTATTTTTTTCATAAACATGGTGTATGAAATAAAAATAGGAAAACTAAATCCTATGATTCAGATTATCGAAAATTAACATGTTGATCATATTCCCGATTTCACTTCCTCATTCGATTTAAAAACAAAGCTAAATTTTTTTTTTTTATTGCTTAACTCATTTTATGTCCCAGAAGTTTGTCTAATAAAGATTAAATAGAAAAAATAAGAATACTAAAGATTTCATCCCACCGTATTAAATTAAATTTGTTGTAATGGTTAATTAAAAACTTAATCAATAATAAAAAATTTTGTTTTCACAGGTACCCAAATGTTTTAATATTGACGACTTCTAATGTAACGGGAACTATTGATTTAGCTTTTGTGGACAGAGCTGACATTAAGCAATATATTGGTCTCCCTTCACAAGGAGCCATTTACCAAATATATTTATCCTGCCTAAATGAACTTATGAATGTAAGGAATTGTTTTTGTTGGGGATAAGGAATATAATTGAACGTTTTTTATCAAATTAACAAACTTTTCTTTTCTCAGAGAAAAATTATCGAACCTAGACAGAAACTACTAACCATAAGGCAACTTCAAATAACAAAAATGGAAGATTGTAATCTCACTTCTGATTCTTTGACACTCTGGAAAATAGCTGAGTAAGTGTTATTTGTGAGTTTGATACTGCAATAAAAACGGTCTTAACAAGATACATAGGAGAGGGGGGGGGGGGGGGGGGAAAGAATACATTATATATATATATATATATATATATATATATATATATATATATATATATATATATATATATATATATATTATAATAATATATTATATATAGTATATTATATATATATTATATATAATATATATATATATATAATATATATATATATATATATAAATATATATATATATATATATATATTATATTATATATATATTTGTATTAGTGATGCACTCGCGGCAATCAGAAAATCCACCCTAGGCTTCATGGGACTACGACGGTGGGACGGCGACGACCCTCACTATGGCATATCTTCTAAAGTGTAGGGTTCATTCCCTGGCCCAGGTGGGCCACAACCATTCCCCCTCACAAAACCCCGCCATTCACTCCTATTATGCACCTTTATTCTCGCCTCTGCCAAACTCACATTTCTCTCCTCAGACATTCCTTTACTGACTCAATCCACTTCTTTCTTCGGTCTAACAGCCGGTCGGTTCCCAAACACTCACCACTTTCCCTGCACACTCACGACTATCATCCATCCTTTCCACATGACCAGAGAACCATCTCAATGTACTTTCCTTTATTCTATCATTTGCTCCTTTCTTCACACCACACAACTCCCTAATGCGTTCATTCCTCATTTTATCAATTCTTCTCACTCTTAACCCACCCCTAGATTGTCCATCTGAACACATTGTACTTTAGATCTATACCTCTTATTCCAGACCATAGTTTTAACACTATACATTAACACACAGGTAACAAAACATACCCTCATGTAAGCGCACTCAAGACCTTAGCCTACGTTCTTCATCAAAGATTTAATTGCACTTCGCTCTAATCATTCACAACTTTCTACTACACCCTGCACGATACGTTTTCCAGTTGCTCACCATCCAACATAGCTTTTCACACTGGGGACTGTCTTCACTCACAACCATAACTTTACTCTTATCTAAGTTTACTTTCAAATCCCTCCTTTTTCACTCCCTGCCAAATCCCTCTAACAACACACTCAAATTATTTTCAGATTCGCTACACAAAAAGAAATCATCCGCATATAATAGGTAGGGCACCCTCCACTCTCTTCCATTCTCCATCATTCTAACACCTTCCCCCACTCCCACCTCTTAATTCTTTCATAACCCCATCCATATACAAATTGAATAACCAAGAAGACGTAACACATCCCTGCCTCACTCCGCTATTAATATTAAACCAATCCCTTTCGACACCATTTATTCTTACACATGCTTCACTATCGTCATACTTACTTTTGATTCCATTCAGAAGCCTTCCACCAACACCATATATCACTTAAACTTGCCATATGAGCTTTCCCCTATTAATCCTTTCATACGCCTGTTGCAAATACATAAAACCTAAATGTAATTTATTATTCTTCTCTCTTTTCTTAATCATTTGCTTCAATGTAAAGATTTGATCCACACATCCTCTACCACTCCTAAACGCACCTTGTTCTTCACCAATCAGTCCTTCAGTCACTCGAAGCACCCTTTCTACCAAAATACCAGCATATATCTTCCCTACAACATTCAATAACTAATTCCCCTATAATTCCTACAAGTTACCCTTATCCCCTATACCCTTATATAAGGTACTAATTTACTGCTCCCTCATCCCCTCCGGAACTATACCTCCATAACGCTTTGTTTACACAACTTCCAAATCCATTAAATCACTATCTCGTCTCCGTTCTTGATCATTTCACCAGTAATTTCATCTATACTTGCAGATTTACCATTCTTCAACTTTCTCACTCTACCCATTACCTTCTCCTTACTAATACCTATTCCTTCTTGCACTAACAAACCCACATACATTCACTATCACATCTTCATTACTGCCAAATGTTATGCAGATTTCGAAATTTTCCCTTCACAATCTCATCATATCCATTTTCCTTCAGTACGGCACCTCCTATTCATATTTTTAAGCAGATTCCCCTATTCTCATTCTTAACATTTGCTCTCCTCCTTCCAAAAAAGCTTCCTATTCCCTTGTAAGTCCCCATTCATCCTCTTTCAAAACTATTCATTTTCTTATTTTTTTTTCTCCTACGTATGCATCTTTTAGTATTCTTTTTTTCCTCCATACAATTCCAAACATTTTTCTTTTGAGACCTCATCATTGGCTTTTAGTTCATTTAACGACGCTTCTTTTTACTTACAGAATATCACAACCATGAGCTTTACGGGACGTGACGAGACCCTCCTATGACATCTCGTCATGTGGGGTTCATCTCTTGGTCCAGGATTGGCCATAACTATGCCCCCTCGCAAAACCCGCCTTCACTCCTATTATGCACCTTTATTCTCGCAACTGCAAAAAGTCACATTTCTCTCCTCCAGGCATTTCTTTACTGACTTCAATCCACTTTTCTTCAATCTCCCAGCCGGGTCGATTCCCAGCACATCACCACTATACATCCACTTAACCAACCGACTATCATTTGATCCTTTCCACATGACCAAACCATCTCAACGTTCTTGATTCATTCTCTCATTACTCCTTTCTTCACACCAACAACTCCCTAATGGCGTTCATTCTCCATTTTATCAATTTCTTCTCACACTAACACGCCCCTAAGATTAGTTCATCTAAACACATTGTACTTTAGATCTATAGCCTCTTATTCCAGACCCTAGTTTTCACTATTATTCATTAACCGGGTAACACATATCCTCAATTGCTAAAACCCTACACGACTCATAGACTTAGTCCTTTTACATCTACCCAAGGATTTAATTGCTCTAACCCCTTCCTTACCATTCAGACACTTTCCTAACTACATCTGGCATCATCCGTTCCCTTTTATCCAGCACATATCCTAAATATTTAAACTCAGACACTTGTTTTCTAGTTGCTCACCGTCCAACATTAACTTGACAGCATTAGAGGATTGTCCTCACTCCAACCGAACCTTTACTCTTATCTACGTTACTTTCAAACCTCTCCCCTTTACACATTCTGCCAAATCCATTTACCAATCCTCTCAAAATATATATAATACCTCAGAATCCTAATTGCAAATAGTTTATAACATCATTCTTCTTCAACATCCTTTTGCAAAAGGTGCTGCCTTTCTCTTATGACGAAGGGTATACACCTTGACTATTCCTTGCTCCCACCATTTGGCTGGTCTCCTGACCTCTCTCTCCAAATCTATTAATCTAGCCACCCTGCTGCCTTGTTAAAGGCATCATTCCTATCTCATTTCACAGTTCACGGTGGATTTACTCGTGTTTACTGACTGCTCTAAAACAGGGGACAGTGTAGGTGTGTTTGCTGTCTTTCTTGACCACAACCTCTTCCCCTCCCCTCCTCATGCTTCAATTTTTACTGCTAATGGCTATGATGATTGCCCTTTTTCGAATTCTATTCCTTAACCAAAACCACTTTTATTTCATTTACTCAGATTCGCTCATCGCACCCCATGTCCTTAAAACCCCTTATTCTAAAAAAAAAACAATGGTATCCGCTGTACAACAATTTCTTAGACTGCTCCACACTCCCGTAAGAATAGACTGCTCCACACTCCCGTAAGAAACCAACCATACTATGTTGGACCCCCTCTCATGTAAGGGTAGCTGGCAATGAAATCGCCAACAGAGGCGCCAAAATGGCCTTCTCTTCTTTTCGAAGCTGCTCCAGGTACCTCCCGGATGCAATTCGACAAGGTTGCCTCCCATCAACCGATTATCCTGCTCTCTGACATGGCTTCCGATCTTATTGGTAACAGTACTGGACGAGTGATCAGCGGGGAGCGAAACTTAAGAAATATAAAGCCGAGCATTGGTGAGTGGTCTTCCTCTCACCGACGAAAGCGCTGACACGAGGTGATACTTACACGCCTCTGTATTGGGCACACCAATATCACTCACAGCCATTACATGTCACGAGACCTTCTTCCTATCTGCAAATTTTGCCGTCGCCATAGCCAGCAATCTGTTCACCATATCTTCATTGATTATCCCCAACTGGACCGCATTCGCCGTCGTCATTTTCCTACTTTATGGTCCATAACATGTTCTAAAAGGTTATCCCATATCTTATCTGAATCTTCCCAGTTTAGCAGTAACTATTTTCTCGTATCTTCAAGAACTGAATATTCTTTATAATATATGATTTTGTTATGGAATACTAGGACTATTTATAATGTAAGGACATGGTTTTATTTAGTTTTTTATTCTTGCCTGAATATTCGTTTCACCATCCAAATTTTTTTTTGACATTTAAAATATGTATAAACCGGGACCCACCTGAGAAAAACTCACTGGTAACAAAACGTAAAAGTCAAACAAAACGAATACACAATATACTCCGTATACTATATTTACTTTAATGTGGCCACTGTCACTTATAATTACCATGAGTCACCAAGAGACTAATCAAGGATACGATACAATGTACAGTACTCAATTATTACATTTACTGCAAGAATAAAAATAAGAATATGAAATAATATATATAATGACAAGCACAGAAACACACGTGTGTTCATACTACCGAATTTGGTCTGCACGGTAACTAATTAATTATACTATCGCGCCGCATCCAATAGATTACAATACATTTCTTTCATACAATGCCCCATTCTTCAACATCTACATCAAAAGGAATAGGATACAACTTTTCTTCATACTTCTCTTTCTTATATCCGACAACCCTAAGATA
>JABUQX010003370.1:20000-38164 GCA_015478945.1 Trachelipus rathkii | reverse complement strand
ACTCAGCAATTATGGCATGAGAAAACCGGGAGCTTTAAAAACTACTCTTAATCGCAATAATCTATTGTAAAGTCGAAAACTCCCGGTCATGTACTTAGCGACCGCGGAGTCCAATGTTCGAATCCCGCTGAGGAGAGTAAAATCTCCTTGACTCATCATTTAAAATGGGCCAGCCTTGAGTACTCAGCAATGATGCATGAGAAAACCAATGTTCGAATCCCGCTGATGGAGAGTAAAATCTCCTTTGACTTATTCATTTAAAATGAATGATCAAAGGAGATTTACTCTCCATCAGCGGGATTGACATTGGTTGACAGTCAATTTGTTAAATGATAACTTTATCCACAACCTCCTCGTGTGCGCAAAAAAGAACGCTGTCAAGCGTTGTTTTTAAAGCTCCCGGTTTTCTCTCCCTTAAATTTTTGAGTACTCAAAGGCCTGGCCCCCATTTGATGTAGCCCCATCAAATTTGGTAGCCCGTCAGGGAACACGATAACCTCGCGTGGATGAGTACGTGTCGTCACCCCACGGAGGGTGCGCCCAACCTAAAAAATAGGAAAATCCAGTAGAAGATTGAAATTGGCAGATTTCATAAAGAGGAAGGAGTTAGAGAAGCGAGTTCAAGCATAGAGAGTGTCGTTACAGCACGGTCGAGTGTTGAATTAATAAATATTCGTTTAGTCCAATATTGGCATCAATGTTTCTTCTTCTTCTTCTTCTTCTTCTTCTTCTTCTTCTTTTCTCTCTTCCTTCTTCTTCTAACATAATTCATTCAGAAAAAGTAGAAAAACACTTTAAGAATTGCTGTAACGTCAACTTAACTCATTTATATTATTCAAATACAAGAAATAGTAGTATCCAGATAGGAAAATCAAACTAACAAAAATGACGAATCATTTAAAAATTTATACGAATACATCGTAAAAACAATTACGGCTTAGTAGCTGTGATTCTCGAGCTTGCAAAGTACTCCGTTCCCAAGATGGTGTCTTACAGTCGATCTCACTTCTCCGCCTTCAGCCTCGTCAAATCAGATACGATGTTCATCGCACTAAACATATCTGCTACAAATAACTAATCAATAACGTTTATGAAAACTGTTAATAACATAGTTCTTATGTTTACCGTATAGACACAATCCTGTCTCTAAACGTATCTAACCCGATCTCCCAGTCAATCACACCTCCATAACACTATTGATTATAAAGCATATCTTTCTCAACGCACGCTGTTCCAATCGATCACCACTGAACTAACTGCTAGTAAATAGCTTTGATGTTCACCGCATAGAACATATCTTTCTAAGCGTGACTCTATCATAACACCTGAATAACTGTATAAATAGCCTTTGATGTTCACCGCATAAAACATATATGTTCTAAGACTGTGATCTAATCGATCACATTGAGCAGAAAAAAATAATCAAATACACAAATTTTCACCCTTTCAGCCATGATGTTTGATCTTTAAGGAAACAGAAACATCGCTGAGCAAACTCATATCTCACATGACAGTGGACACATCCACACCGCTAGATGTTGTGCTGAACAACAGAAACTGTTCTGACTGGCAAACTCATACTCATAAGGTCACATTGACAGTGGAACACCACCACAATGAATAAACAGGAAATACTTAACAAGATTGAATGAAACAAAATACTTACAATTATGATGTTTGTTGCTTACAAGCAGATCTGCTCTAAGTGAGATAACTCATATAGCTTACATAGAAATAGGTAAATAATATACTTATTCAAAAACAACAAACAATGCTCTAAAACAGTAGACACATCCAACAAAATTAAATAAACAAAAAATAAACTTAACAGACTTAGCCTGAGCAGTGAGTAGTATGACTCACTAGATAGAGGCCACATGCACGAGCTGGAGGCCACATCAAATGTTGCAAAGCAAACATTTGCAATGTTGCACGAGAGCAGCACGCGTAGCGTGGTACATTCTATGGCTACTTTTAATGTAAGTAATTCTAATGTATGTGTAAGATTATGTATTATTATTTTAGCTTCCCCTCCCCCCTTTTTTCCCCACCCCCCTTATAATTTCCGATGTGGCGCACCGTAGGCGCAACATCAGTGTATCGTGATGACGCAGTCATCAACCATTACACGAGTTGATTTAACACATTCACCACACGATACACACTACCCCCTACCCCTTTTTTCTTCCTCCCCCCATCTCTTTACCCTACCTCTTATTGTGTCATGGCCCTACCCCCCTTATCTGTTGCCATACTACACTCCATCTTACTCTCTCTCTCTCTCTGCCCGGCCTACACACACACACACACACAACACACACACCACACACACACACACACACACACACACACACACTTGGTTCCGCGCGCGCCCCGTTTTCCCCGCCCTCCGACTGTCCCGCCGCCTTCGCGCCCGGTGTCCCGGCTTTCCCGCCTCCGCCGCCGCCACCCCCCGGTTGGTATACCTCGTCTTTCTTCGCATATGTCTAGGAATGGGTTTATACTACTCCTATCCCCCTCTCTGTTAGTCCACCCCCCATCTTGTATATATAAAAAATTGGAGATGGAATCCGATATCCGCCTGTCGCTGCCCCATCCCCCAAAAATCACCGGTGATCGCCAGTAAGTATAGACTTATCCTGCACTCTGCTAAAGCCGCCTTCAGTCCTAATCTGATAATTCTGTTATAAGAAATTGAGTTCAAAAATGTGTATAAAATATGAAATAAATGAATAAAAATTTCATTCCCACTTACATGCTTGAGAGTTCAAGGTGATAGTCTAATGAGGGGATTCGGTTAAAAAGGCTTAAATCGAACGAAAATTAACTCCCTTCTCGATATTCTGACCGATCAAATCTACGCCCAGGCCTATGAAACGCAAAGATTAGTTTCCTTGACAAATTAAACTCTACAATAGTATATATAAAATATATATAATACTAATATATATATATAAGATATATATTTATATACTATATTATAATAACTATATATATATATATATATAGAGCTAATATATTAATATATATATAACGTGAAATATTATATATATATATATATATATATATAATCATATAGATATATATATTAGATTATTATATGATTATTATTATTATATATTATTATTATTATTATATTAATTATGTTTTAATCAGCAAAGCGTACGAAAAGTGTTTTAAATCTGCGTTTCTTCTTCTGTCGATCCATCTTTCCTTATCGGACCGGCATTCAATGCTTTCTTTCTCCGATCATCACAAAAATCCACAGCAAAAACATGTGGACAGTCACAAAGGCAATCAACAACAACAACAGACAACAAACGCAACATTCAGCAAGCGCAACAACAGCAAACAACAACAACAGACAACTGCCATGAACAACAAGACCAAACAGAAAACACTAAAGCAACGTATCCACCACAAAGAAAAAGAAAAAAGCTATTGAAAAGTGTTTGGACCAATATTGCAATACTGTATTATGCATCGATGCATCGATGCACCGATGCATTAATGCAAGTACACACACAACCACACACAACCACACACACACACACACACACACACACACACACCCTTATTATACTGTTATTATTATTCATTACATATTATATTATATTTTATTATATTTTATTATTATATTATTATATTATTATTCATTACTTATTAAATACTACTGTTATCCATTATTATTTATAAGTTGAAAACGCACGTCGTAATAGCAAATCAATTATTATATGTTACCCACAAAGGCAATTCCGTAAACATACCGTTCTGTCTTACCGCGATAGGCCGTGTAAAGACCCCATGCTCGAACACCCTCCACTGTGCGTGCGGTCAAGTATTATAAAGCGTACCTTGTGATTGTGGACGTCACCTATCTCTAGTACCCCCCACATCATTTTTGGACGAGATCTATTAACGATCCGTATATGAGTCTAATCTCGTTCAAACTTAAGTCCTCTAAAGCTGCTGAAGCTGTGAGGAAGTCTCTTAACCTATCTTTAAAGTGTCGCTTCAGAAAGAACAAATAGGACGTCGTTTAAATAGTATACCTCTGTACAATACATCCATTCATGGAAGTAACATACCTGAGTTGCGGAGTTAAGTTGCTGCAATGAAAGAAAGACCGAATGCCAAAGTGCTTCTTCAACGTGTGCTTAGTAATTCATCATATTACAACACAACGCGTGTTGTACAGTGAGTCCGCATGCAATACTGTGAGTATGTAACAATCGAGACCTGCGCCTACTGATACTTAACCCTAAGGCCGCTTAAAACTTACTCGAAAAACAGTATCAGGCCAGAGGCAAAAGGCAGAAAGGAAAAAACAGCTACTCTAACCCTTCTCTAAACATTGCGAACACCCTCGGCGTGGAAGCTTAGACAGGCGAAAGCACTATTGCTTACAAGCATCATGAACGTTACTTCACATGGATTCTTCATCTCAGAATACAGCACGGTTAGAAGTGTATGTCAAGGTAGGCGAAGGTTGCGTAAACGCATATGAAGGATAGTGTGCTATCTAACTATGTAACAGTCTTCCATTATATTTTCATACGAGAATTATACGCATTCAAGAAAATGACTGGTTGATGATGTTGATCACTGTATTATAACGATTCCTAGACCACTATCTTATGTGCAGGAAATTCAGTACGATCTCTTTAGAAAACGATGGTCGAAAGCATCTTTGCCTACCGCAATCCAGAGCCAAAACATACTGATTATCCGCGGAGAGCTTTTTACATAATGTCGCTTCGTATGCATCGGTGAGACCACATAGCTACATATAGACAACGACAATAAATGGACTGAGCATATGTAAAAGATTTACAGAGTATTAAATCTTGAGCTACTTCGGTGACAGTTGCTGTGAATGTGTCTATATCAAGTGTTATATACCTTATAAATATTTTTAATATTTTAAATGATAATTAAATGTTAAAAATATAACTATTCAAGTGAGATATTCTATTTAAAATATGTAGTACTGCAGACTTAGTATCATTCTAGAGGTAGTAAAGGTTTTCTAACTGAAGTTCCTGCTTTAACATCGTCGAGTAAACGTTCGTGTGATAAACTCGATTACATAGACTATAATATATATCAAGCTAGTATACATATTATATATATATATATATATAATATATATATACTATATCACTAATATAATATTATATAATATTATATATATATATTATATAAAAACCTAATATATTATAATACATATATATACTATTATATAATATATATTACATTATAATACAGCTACTATAACTATATATATATACTATAATATAAAATATAGTATATTAATATAATATATATATATATGATATAACTATATAAATATATGATATATATAATATATACAATAAATATATATACTATATATACATAGCTCTCAGCTATAGCTTCGAAATTGCATTGTTTCACATTTCGAGCACGCTACTGAGCATGGATGTAGTGAAATTCATCTTCTCAGCCCCTGCTACATGCATGGGCGCGTTCCTACAGCTGCGGAAAACCTGGTTCTCTGTTAAACATATTAAAAGGATGTGGGAAGTTTTTAGCATACACCTGTGAAATGAATCTTGCGTGCTATAGTTGTATTTCAGGAGAAGAAGTTAATGAACTATAATAAGTATAGTAGCGAATTCATGCCAAAGGTGTATACGATATTAATCATTGAAATGAACAGTCAGAACAGTTATAGTTTCTGGACCGACATGCTTTGCACAAGATTAGAACGAAATATAGCTGAACCGTCACCGGTGGATTCCCATCATTGTAAATAATCTGTCATTTCATACACAGAACATTTTCATCAAAGCAGCGCAACATCTGAGACGTTTCTTAAACACTCAGTATTATCCGTGGTCAAAAAAGAATATGAGTCAGGTGAATGATTCTAGCGGGTCACAGATGTTCCCGTCAGCGAAGAAAAGAGTTCTTGAACGCTATATGAAAGAAGTACTTCGGACCTCGGATACTTTCGCTGTGGTGGAACTTCATCCCAGAACACCGCATAGAGTCCTGCTTCCGCCACTAACATTCTTATCCGCACGAGTAGACAACGGTACATTCCCTGAACTGAATGAAGTAGTTTAGTTGTAAAAAGTATTTGCCTCTTATAAAAAGAATTTAAAAGCTAAAACGCTGGAGAAAAGCGTAAAATTATCTGTAATGATGAGAAGTTCATCCAGTGTGTATGTGAACTCTGGCTTAAAATCTATAAAGGAGTAAGAGTTCCCTTAAAATTCGTTAGGTCCTCAGAGTCAAAATGAGAGCGCGTTCGACACTAGAACACACCATTAAAAACTGCGTCCTACGTAAAGACTTCCAGTTGTCCATCAAGTCAACAAAATCACCAAGTTCATTGGTTACTCGCAATGATAGGTCCTTATTTAACAGCTATCAAGCACTTGTACTATTCTCTCTTGATTTACCAACTGTGGGCATTCATCTTTGCTATAATGAAGAATGGGTCTCGTGCCTATAACGTATTATACTGAAGTATGAGAGAAAATGATAATGATAAATGACTAGCGTTCAGTCGTTTAGCAGAAGAGGCCTAACATCCTATACCACACATAGCCAACACAGCGTTACGAACGAGTGGTGCATACTCTCAATCTGCATACTATTCTCACCGCGCATATCTGGCATGTCAGAGCTATTCATCTTTCTATTGAAGAAGTCAAACAAAGCCATTTGAGCCTTCAAACAAATTTCACAAAGGCCAGCTATCTTACACGAGCTATGATCGACCCTGCTAAAAGTTAGAACAATCTAAGACAACTTACGAAGCAGAGGATGTAACGGATATTAAATCAAACATTAAACATCCATGAGAAGGCCGTATCTTATAACAAGATGAAATTGCAGAAATTATGAAGTTCTCAGATTTGCCATTACTAAAGGGAACCGACCAACAAAAATAAGTCTGACGTAAAGAATACAAATTTTGGCACAAGAAGTAAAACCGAGATGAAGGATAGAAGAAGACAAGCTAAAAATATTCCTAGAGGGGAAAGAGAGCTTTGCCAAGCAAGGGCTCGCAGATCAGTTCTAACTCTCTATAATATTTTAAAATGAACAAAAGAGCTGGCAATGAGTTAGGCCAAAATCATTATTGTGATGAGATAAGTTAAAGGAGGCCTCTTCAGTGAAAACTTAGTCACGAACAAACAGAAAAAGACTGAAACAGGACTGGGCCTACAAATCAAGCAGGAGCTTACAGACTATAAATTTTCCAGCGCTCTTAATCTTGAACACAGCGCACGATTAGCAGAACCTTTGATCATATCCAAAACGCCAAAGGCTGAGTTCTAGTTCCTTCAGGGCATGTCCTACGCTTCAGATAAATTAACACGGGTGTTAAAGTAAGAGATAAGGAAAATGAAGAGAGAGTACAAAGAGAAAAAGCCCAGCGAAGAGACGACGAGAGACGATCAGGGCAGTGTATATAATATAATGAAGATATGCATATTTTTACCGATATTAACATAGTGTTGATTAATATTATTAATCAGATTAATATGAAATATATATATGAAAAATAAAATATAAAATAATATAGTTAATATATATAAATAATATATATTATATATAGAATATATATATAATATATTGATATATACATATTAGTATATAATGTTCATTGTTGCTGATATTTGCTACACCTTGTGCATATGAAATAAAATAAAATTCACCATAATTTATTCGCTCATGTTTTTATTACTTCCTAATTATCAGTATTATTCATTATAAATGATTATAAGTAAATATATATATATATATATATACTTATAATTGAAATATTATATATATATAATACTACTTAAACGCATATAAAATATATATGAGAATATATATAAAAGTTTTTACTCACGCCAGTAGACACCCATGAGGCGTAAGGTGGAAGTGTGAAATGAAGAATTAACGATTGATGGAAGAAGCAGCCGAGGCCTATAGCACATGTATGCTGGCGAATGTCCGCAAGGTTATTTAGCCTCGAGGCTTTCACGGGACAAGTTAGGCGAGCGAAAGAGTGGAAGCATAATGCTAAAGCGTGAAGGAGGCGTTCCACTCGACATAAAACGCTGGTTCGACAGCAGAAAGCGAAAAAAATTTTGCACTACCCGGAGAACACAGACCCCATAGCCCCCAACGAAATAATGCATAGAAGATGGAAGAGCGTTATGGCAAGCTGGATTTCTTTATGCCCGATATACACCCGGGAATTTAAAGTACACAAGCTCGTTAACCACATATATGATGGATTATACAATACTATTACCTTTTATTGGCCAGATTACATCCTTCAGTGTTGTAAAATAAGATATTTTACTAAAAACATACTTATATAAAAAAGATAAAAAAAGATCACCGTAAGGGTATCATTGCGAGGTGCGTGAGGAGCACATAGCCTTATTAGCAGGGTACAGCGTGCGATGCGACTCACAAGAATGCTGTGACTAGACCAAGGCAAGTGGTTTTCATAAGTGTCCACATTGAACATGTTTCAACAGAATATAGTTAAAAGAAGAGCACGACATCGAAGCTAGGAATCCTAAAGTCACCACCACCACATTCAAGTGCAGATAAAGCCCATCGACTAACATAGCTTGAGAAGAGTACAAGCAAACACGTAACTTCAAGAGCAACGACAACAAATGCCACACAGCAAATCCACCTTAATACTCACCAGCCAACAGCACCATACTTACGCTATAATCCTCACCATACTAGCACAAGACCTGCCTCCATTCTTATAATTAGGATTCGTCCTAAACCTCATAAAAATCCACCCCTTCAACATACCCGAGATCATGTCGAAAAAAAGCCTACCAAAGATGGTGGAGAATAACCATTTCAACAATCACTGTCTAAAGAGTCCATGCAAGGAACCAAGTATTAAAAAGATAAAAGAATCTCAAAGGTGTTAATGTTTGCAACAATTAGCAGCGGAAAATTATCTCACTAACCGAGTCTCCAGACAGCGCAGAACAAAACAGCTTATACGAGGGCACAAGATCTGGCATTCATACAGGGAGTCTTATAACAACAGTCGATAATCGCACACAACGGTAATTGCTCAACAAACAGCAAAAAATCCAGACCTATACCCACCTAACATGGCTTAAACAATATAAAATATCTTAGAAGCACTTTAACACCAGGTAGCAAAATACATCACATACACCAGGGCGGTTAAACCCACAGTAACCAACAGCGTACAATACAAAAACAATGAAGCGCCCTGTTCAATCTGAACCAGCCTTAATATCACTGCTAAATAATAGGAATAGAATGCAAAATGATAAATTATCCTTCGATCCAGAATGCAATAGGGTTCGTGAATTACTATTCGCCTCAAAATACCATCAACTGGTAACATGGGTTTAGGATATTCCTATTGTACGAAAGTATTCTAGACTAATGTATATTTTTATTTATATAAAATAGAGTTGCAATATGATAAATAATTATTAATTTATAAAATAATGTTACTATTAATTAATAGTCAGTATTTTTTCAATTATTAACTTTTATGTACTTTTTCCTTTTGGCAGTAAACTCCTCTCTAATGATGCACAATATCTTTATTAAAAACTCTTGCGCTCTCTTTCATCTGCTTCGAGAGAAAATAAACTTCTTTTTCATCTCCCCGACTTTAATTATGTAAAGCCTCTCCAGAACTGTCGAGCGGAACAGAGTACTGAAAAGTAACCCGACGATAGTATAGAGGAAAAACATGAAAGAGGACGTTAATGAGAATACGGGCTGTAAGAGAAGAGAAGGAGAGAGAAAAGAGTAGAAGGTGTATAGAGAATACAAAATGTGAAGAAAAATGGATTCCCCGCCAGTAATCTTTCATGGATGCATGTTTTACAGAAGGGGATAATGTGTTAAAACACTATAGTTTGAGATGGAAAAAAAACACAGGCGCTTTTAAGAAACCGCGGTCCCACTATAAGGGGAACAAGAGAATACTTATGAAAGATGAAATGTAATGAAGGAATGACCTATTTTAAGTCATTAAATCCTGCAAAGTCAGTTATTTAGAATACGCTGTTTGAGCGAATAGTAATTATGTGAGAAATCTAAATTTACAATACAATATTCCACCCCTTGATGATGAGGATGATTAAGTTATCTTTTTGAGACCTTCAAAACGCTGGCCATTAACCTTAGATATAGTTGTAACGATGGTTTTTCCTCAGGAGATCGTCATCGGCAGCGGGATAAACACGTTCATGTAACTGAGGTGTTAGATGTGTTCCTCCATGATTACCTACTAGTGGCTGAAATAAAGGATTATGGAAAAACAGCTTTAGAAAACGCCCACATAGTAAATACAGGATAAGAATAAATCGACGGAGCCAAAAACAAGGTTTGTAACATTGTGATAAACCTCTGGTTGTACACCCCTGAGATCTCTAACAAAAAACATCCTGGTATGGCTATGTTCACCACCTTTGGACATCTAGTTGGGCACAATCCAGAAACTCCAAGATGTCACTAAAGTAGGGTCTCAGCACTTAATTGCACAAAAACGACCCCTGGGCTTCACACAGGTCGGTTCAAAAGGGTTAGCTATTTCCTATTAACAACAGAGAAGACGAGGTCAAATAACAAAATCCAACTATGGCGACACTATCTAACAACTCAGAACGAAGCTGACCCAAACAGCAAGCAACAAAAAAATCCAAACCAGTCAGCGATCGGACTAACCAAATCCAAACATACATAAAAGACGCGTGACATTATAAGCATCCAGAACCGCATACCCATAATTAACAAAGTGCAACATAAGATGTGTAACCAAGTCCCACATATGGAAGAAGCGAACCTAACCACCAACCAAATCCAAGATAATCTATGAAAATGCCAATTATATTTTCCTAGGGTCCTTTTGTTTGTCCCAGATTTAACCATTTTTTTTTTATATTCCATGATATCTTGAAAAATTTCAATCTTACTGTTGCTACATACGGGAATCATCTCCAAAGAAATTTAGCCACTAGATGCCTTCTCTTGGCAGTAATATTAATGAGGATGCATTTTAAACTAAATTGCTTATATTTTTATTATTCTAATTATTTATTTATCTCATAATTAATTAAGGTTATACTCATTGTCAGTTAATTTAAATGTGAATTAGTTAAATTTTATGGTAAAGGGATATAATCTCCAATGCCACCATTAAGATGATATTAAGTCAATTGTGTGAGATATGATACATCTCTATTTTTGATCAATTGCAGACTCAAGTAGGAGTCCCCATTCTACCAGAAAAGGAGAATACTAAGCTCTTTGCTTGTTTAGGAGTATGTGATCACTATAGCATACTGCAGAGAAGGCAGCCGAGTAACCTGATGTTGAAGGGAAAAAGAAGGGGAGGAGTAGAATAGAGAAGAAAGTGCTAGAGAGGATAGAATGAAGAAGGCTGAAATAAGATAAACATAGACGCTTCAATGCACAAATCTGATATGTCTAGAATAATATCAGACTAGAGCCGTGCCGGCCCCACATCCGTTATTCACGTGGCATATTTCTATATTAATGACGGGCACTTGCCCAAGAATGGTTATCCGAACGAGATGCTCAAGGCAAGATAAGAGACGCCATATAAAAAACCAACAAAGCAACAAAACCAAAATGCAAATAAGGGACGTATATAATATAAATGTACTAGGCTCAAGGTAGGTCTGTTTAAAGCTGCTTTACATAGACAGCGAGAGGTAGTGTTTCTGACAAAGGTAGGGTTGGAAAATAAGAACCAAAGGGGAGCCGCAAGCAGCTCGAAAATTAGGGAAGCTATTTACAAAGAAAGAATAAGATAGACAAGTCCAATACTTAAGCAAATCGATGAATATTCGTCCGATGCAATTTGAAATGTATACCACAACAATGGCTGAGAAGAATAAACATATGACACACCACTAGGTCCCTAGAATGCAATCAGTGTATAATCTATACATAAAACTATTCGCGCAGTGTATTCACCATTAAATTAACTACTAGACGGTTGGTCTAATTAACTACAACATTCCGTCATACATATATTATAATGAAGAGGTACATTATGCTATGCTTGTAAAATTGTTCTCGAGAATTGTAATATGGAAATAATAATATTGTTAAGCTCAGTTACACACTTCAAGTCCTAAGGACTGTTGTAATCATATAATAAGAAAAGTTGCTTTTTCGATTACATTGGGGATTACTATCTAACTTACTGAATTGAGAATATAATTATCCCTATTTTACTAATCATTGATATAGCAGTGAATAGACGAAAGACATAACATAATAAGTCATAACTTTAACATCAGCAATTTTATAATGTCTATCCGATCCAAAAACTATACCGGGACTCGATGGGAATCCACTAATAATAATCACTAAGTATACACTGAACTGCTTATCCGAATTTTAGAATGTGTTATCATTAAATATCTACCCGGGTCAGACATTATCAGGAATCCAAATCAAAGAATCCATCTTAAATGAGACTTCATTAATGTTTTTGTTTAAGCCCAATAATCAAATGAAAATTTGACATGAACTCCCTTCCCGCAAATCCGTCCACTAAGAACAAACATGCCACACCCTCTTTTCCTACATGGCGGGTGCCCACGCACCCCACCATAAGCTGGGCGAATGATAAATCCAGAAAGTCGGGAACTTGCCTATATTCAAGCGTTTTTAAAAATCAAATTTGATGTTAACCTCAATGAAACTAACTTCGCTACCCAGGCACAATTATCAAGCAGCTAGTTAATCTATAACGTTAAGCCTACTAGTAGTCATGAAACATCTACGTTGAAAAAACTTTAATCTGGATGATATGGTGGCTAAAATAGTCAAGTAGTTCTCCAAGTCTTCAAAATTCCCAAGTGGTTGGTTTTTTCCACAGCTTTCGAAACCGATGAACGAAGATACTATCCAGTACGATAGCCTTATAGAGCGGCTATAAAATTCGAAACAGAAGACACTTTACGTATTAATAGTCTATGGGATTACGTTTTTTTTAAAAGAATATGGTGAGAATAAGAATGATTCTCTCAATTCTTGAGAAGGTTCAATTAGTTCCTAATAATCCGTTCTTAAACATCTGTGTTACCCCTCATCTGGAGAAGATGCTCAGGAATGAATTTTCAACGTAGCAATTTGCGCCCGTTTTCCATAATTGTAACCTGCGGAACTAACTAAACTTCATGCGCCCATCCCAATTCTAACTTTAAACACCTCAAACTAATGAAAATTAAAGAACATAGAAGTATTCCCACTAACAATGCCACTACACCTTCCGCAGCTTTTGTCACGCAGGAACAACATGATCCTCAATAGTTATCTCCAGTATAGGCTATCTATTCCTCTGCAATATGTTATAGAGAACAGTTATCATAGTGGGTAGCAAGGGGTAGTTTGTAATTTCCCTAAGAATAGGCATTAAGGGAATTGAGAGATCCGATGAGTTGTTCCTCTTTTAACAAAATTCCACAGCCAAGTACCCAATCAAGAGTAAAGAGTAGGAGATAACCACAAACCAAGGTATAAAATTAAACTTGTCACTCTACTGATAAATTATATCAAGTAGCCATCAAGTATCCCTCCAGAGATAAAATTGTTAAGCGGAAATCTGGCGCCTTCATAAAGAGTAATACTGCTGCCAATGTGTGCAGAAACAACCGAGGAAATATCAAGCGTCATTATAAAAAAATCACCATATAAAAATTCGCCACCTTTCAACCTTTAAGGAGTGTCAGTTTACATCGTAGAAATCGGACAGTCCAAAATACGGAAGACGCTGATTATGAAAAAGTCGCAAATATAATGGGTTACAGATCTACCGTGCAAAATGCCTCGCGAAACGCCTGTGCATAGCATTGTTCAATATGTCCTTGATATAAAAACTTGTTGTCCGCCATTTCAAGGCAGCATTAGTAATTAACAGAGTCGGTACTGCCGTAAATACAATGTAACCAATCTTGAACCTAGAATTACCTCACGGAACGGAAAACTAGTTGAACTTGGCTATTACGGCGTTCTGATCTGCAAGCCCTTGTATTCTTTCAGCCATGATAAAGCGGGCAAGATCAAATTAAAAGATCTCCGAAAAGGAATAAACATTTAGCGTCAAGTCTTTCACATCCCTTAAGCGGAAGCTGTCTAATGACATACTAATTTATAACCGTTTCATTTCGTTATAATCCGTGTAAAGATTTCTGGAAAGTCGAAGAGCGGCCCTTTTCTAATTTAATGATGAAAATTGACAAGAGGCCCGTTAATTTGCACTTTTTGGAACGTACTAAAGGATGAATGAAATAGAGAAGAAATAAAAAGCCTTTATGTTTTAAATAAAAAATGAATACAAGTATAAACTTCTATGACGTAAGAATTTTAGATGGATTAGTTTTTCAAGCTATTATATTAAATAAGTTGTATAAAATAGTTCATTACTGAGGAAGGTAATTTGTTAAGAAGAGTAAATAAAATAAATATAAATATTTAAGAGCGCAGTGATCAACATCAAGTTTCATACATATACCCCGATAAAGAATAAAGGAGTACAATAAGGATATAAAATCAAACGTTTTAATTGTCAAAGAGGCCTGACCATTCCACTGGCAATTTCTTCAGTCTACAATTGCCCGAGGGAAAAGAACGCCGTAAGAATGTATAATCACCTTCAAATTTGGATGAAACTCTATATTATAAGAGACTTATTCCAAATAAAAAAACAAATTGTAGAATTATTAAATCAATCATCATTCATTTCCTTTTATAAATACCAAGTTATAAGCGAACAATATAACAAAAATTGACATTTTATTATGAGTCACACAACTTTTATTTAAAAGGGCGTCGCAATAAGCCTTCGTGTTCTCTGAACATTAATCTATAGATGCGCGAAATAAATTGACCAATCTGCTAATTTTTATTTTCAAATTAATAATTTAACTTAGGCAAGGGTTTCTTATTTCTTTGAAATCCTTGACTTTAGACCACTTTTCAGGAGCCCATTGTCATTTGAAAATTCACATTAAGCGAGGAGAAAAAACGAAGGTGGAACAGCCCTACAAGTTCTTTGGTCAAGTGAAATGGTTATGAATTGATAATTTTAAAGGAGAAATCGAGGTAGATCATCAATCAATTATTGCAGTTACTATTCCAAGTTTTAGTAGTTAGTTTATGAGAAACAATCGAGCTAATATACTGTGTTGGTGTGTAAAATGATTTTGTAAATATTTTGGAATGGGGTTAAAAATTTATTTGTCAATGATTATTTAGTTTCCGAAAAATTCAATATGGGAAGAAAACTTTAATTATTGCCCTTTTGTACTATGTGTTACTTCAAAACTAATACTATAGATCTCTTTAGTGCTGTATATGTAGGAGATAATTAAAATTATAAATATTAAGATATACATATAGATATAATAGTATAGTATATATATATATTATATTTATTATATAATTACTATATGATATACATCGAGAAAAAATTCCTGATGATAAATGGTAAAGCCTCATGAAAAATTTCAGCGTTATGACCGTTACTAGTTTAAAAGTAGGTGGCCGCTGAATAAGGACTCGTGATCTATTTCTGACGGCATTCATACTCGCTAGGGAATTGTAGTGTTAAGCAAGCTCATCGTAATATAGCGCATTTAAAAAGATACGCCAGCTATGGTGTATATATCGGATATTCAAAAGGCTTGGTTCATTTAAAAATCCTTTGTAATAACCATGTTCAGTGTCCACACAATCGAGTTTTTCAGCTTAGACATCTTACCACACCCCGTGCAATCCACAAGAACAGTGTGTATATAGCAGCAATGATGCATGACGCGCCATATAGAAATTGCGAGCTTCAGCTTGCAGGCGAAGGAGGATGTGGGGAAACTGCGTACGTTTCGATATATGTCATTGAGGTGTTCAGAGGTGTTCAATTAAGGATGGCAAATAGAGAGAAGTTAGTCGAGATAAATAGCGTGCTTAAAACATATTCAGCCAGTGTAGAACGATTTAGAATACAGATCCCTCTTCCTTTACTTATAAAACTATCAGCTAAGGTACGCCTTTTTGACCGACAAAGATCTCGATGGCTGTGCAAGAACGAAGGCTGATTAACTATATAATATCCAAATAAACAGAAGTTTCTGGAGAATTTACTATATTCCCGCCTGGGGCAACAAGGGGATGTCTTGTGGGGAGATTGATATATAATATATATATAGTAAATATCATAATAATTATATTATATATATATATATATATCATACCTATAAATATATATATATATTTTTCCATCCCGATAATTTATAGAACCCTAATATATATATAATATATATTATATAGTATTATAATATATATATAGTATATAAATATATATATAATAAAATATAATATATATATAAATTATAATATATGTATATATAATATATATATATCGCTGCATAAACTAATAAGAAGAAACTATTTGAAATGATGCCGTTGCACTTCTCATTACCTGAGCTATAAGATAATAGCGCTGTGATATTGACTTATGCACGGTGGTGGAAAATCTAAAACAATTCAACGATGAGACTGAACTTGTATCTAATTCTTTAATAGTCAATAGCCTGGCTTATCAACGTCGAACACGTCATGTTACAAGAGACCGTTAAATAATACCAGTGCTGTATTTGATTTGTTTTTGTTTTCTGCTCAGTTTTGAGCGAAAATTATCTCAAGGCCGACGGCCGTCAGGGTTATAGGGAACTTTCATTGATTAGCATTTCCATACCTATCTCTCTCTCTCCTCTCTCTCTCTCTCTCGTCTCTTCTACCCTCTCTCTCTCTCTCTCTCTCTCTCACTCTACGCGAAAAAGAGAGTATTTCTTGAAAGGGATGGATGCATCAAAGAGAGTTAAAATAATAATAATGGTAATAATTAATAAATAATAATTAATAATAATAATAATAAAGAATAATAATAAGTAATAAAATAAATAATAAAGCAATAAGATGACAGTATATCGAGGACGAAAGATATCAAAAAAAATGATAATCGGAAAAAAAAGGCCAAAATTAAAAATCGCAATTTGCATAAGCTTTTTATGGGTTGATAGGCAGCTTTTCCATGCTGTATCTTTTTTGGCTTGAGAGTTGTCAGAGGGCAGAGTGCCGTGTTAGTGTTGTATGTCTGCTGCTTGTTGTTGTGTTGGGTTCGTTGATGTTGCCCAGTTTGTTGTTGGTGTGTTAATGCCGTTTGTGGGTCTGCTGTTTTTTTGGCGTGCGATTTTGTGATGATGGAGAAGAAGGGCAGTTGAATGCCTGGTGCCACAAGGGAATAATGGACGAGAAGAAACATCTCTCTTATCTCTCTTCTACTGTCTCTCCCCTCTCTCTCTCTCTCTCTCATCTCTCTCTCCTCTCTTCCTCTCTCTCTCTCTCTCTCTTCGTGCTCTGCCTGCACTCTCGGAACAAAAAAAGTATTCTTTGAAAAGGCAGTGTGTGGCATGCAAAAAGAGAATGTTAAAAAAAAAAAAATAAAAAAAATATAATAGATAATATAATAATAATAATAATAATAATAAAATAATAATAATAATAATATGAATGACTTAAGTAATTAATGAAGAGTCATAGCAGAAAGAATGGAAAAATGGAATTTCTTTTGTTCAGAATCTCCAGTTGGCTTGTATAATGTATACTGTCAGAATTGTGAGTAAAGCTTTATATGACAGGTCATTGTATTCTGCTGGGAACTGTTGTTGTTGTTTGTTGTTGTTTTTGTTGTTGTTAATGTTGTTGTGATTGTGTTTGTGTTTTGTTGTTGCTTGTTGTGTTGTTTTGTAAGCTTAGATTGAGATCCTTGGGCTGTGGTGTTAGCGTTTTGTGGATTGCGCTGCGAATAAGCTCCGGAGGCTTTACTAGGTTTCCGATGTAGAAGATTATGTTTGTGAATCGGGCATATGGCTTCGTAAAATGGTTCTGTGCTTGTTTGTTTGATGTTGTGTGGCGTTAATGTTGTTGTTGTTGTTGTTGTTACTCCTGCTGCTCTTGTTTTTGTTTGAATTTGTGTGATGATGGAGAGAAGAAGGAAGCATTGAATCCGGTCCATAAGGAAAATGAAGTCGCGAAGAAGAACATCCGTCTCTCAT
>JABUQX010003370.1:0-15000 GCA_015478945.1 Trachelipus rathkii | reverse complement strand
GAAACAGTACCGTCATCAGACTGCAAATTTCACGTACGGTTCAATAAATAGCTCTCTAGATTTCTTTTGGCCGGTAATTTTAGGTGTGCACGAGCATAACTTTTTAAATCATTAATAATAATAATAATAATAATATATAATAATATAATTAATAATTAATAATAATCAATAATATGAACTAATAATGATAATGAAATGATAATATAATAATAATATAATAATAATAATAATAATAATGAATAATATAATAATAATCAAAATAATAATATAGATAATAACTAATACTTAATACATACTGGTAATACGTAATATAATAAATAATCAATAACTAATAAATATTAATGAATAAATAATAATAATAATAATAATTAATAATAATAATAATAATAATAATATAATAGATATATAAATATAAATAATAATATCCTCAAAAAACAAATCTAGTTTTAACTAATATCGCTAGAAAGTTAAAGAATCTGGTAATAAATAAAACAAAAGCACGGTTCTTATCTTAACATATTAAGTGAAAGTTGATATTTAATCCTATTCATATTATTTTCTTTATATTAAACTGTCAGTATCTTATTGGTGGCAATTTAGTGTTTACTAGACTCCTTGCATAATTTACAAGAGGGCTTAGCTGTTTCTAAATATGTTGGCATACAAGGAGCTAACATTGATGCACGTTCCGGACCAATCGAATTGTTGTTTGTGTTGTGATGTGGCACTTGACCCTGAGGATACCTATGATAAATATATATATACTATATATATATACTATATACTATAATATACTAGTATATATTATGATATATATATAATATTATATATAATATATATATAGTAATTATGAATATATATATATAATATATATATATTTTATATATAATTATTTTAATAACTAATTTTATAGGCGCACACTAAAGAAGTTACCCCGGATTATACTGGGAAAACTAAGATAGGTACAGGAGAAAATGATAACATATATGGAATCAGCGTATGAAATTGTGTAGAAATGAAAAAAAAAATTTTTTTTTTTTTAATTTTATTTTTATATTCCAAATATTACGATAGGTAGAAGAAAAACTAACAACATATATGGAATCACGCGTATAAATATTTTGTAGGGGGCTCGAGCCGACGGTGGGACGAGGGGGCGGGGGTCATCATTTTTCGTAACA
This sequence comes from Trachelipus rathkii, assembly GCA_015478945.1. Lineage (NCBI taxonomy): Eukaryota > Metazoa > Arthropoda > Malacostraca > Isopoda > Trachelipodidae > Trachelipus > Trachelipus rathkii. The sequence goes on along the minus strand of JABUQX010003370.1, from coordinate 13,819 downwards.
AGATATGAAGTTGCGCTTGATAATTTTGAAACTTTATATTCATGGCGTTAATGTTATCCTGAAGTTCAAAGACATCCGATTCGTTTTGTAGATTTTTTCTGGTTGTATACAGGTGAGCAAATGTTTGCAGCAGGTGGAGCAATTTATCAACTTAATAGAGGTAAATTTTAAGTCATATTAATATGGTATATCCTTCATACCAAATTTTCATAAAGTGATTTGGTTAGGAACTTAAGGTAATTGGCTTTGCTGTTTTTTTTTGGAATAATATTTACTATGAAATGAATCGACAAAATTGTGTACAAATCCTTAGAAATTCATTTTCGTGGGGTAATTATTAATAAGAAAGAATAGTTTAACGATATATAATTTGGTGTGATGATAACAGACTAAGTAGGGTTTAACTTAATCTTATTTGAAGTTTGGTAAAATATTTTTAAAAAAAATTGCTACGGTGTCCAAATAATTTTTCGAAATCGGTAACTTTGAACCTTAAGATCTCTGATGGGGTAAGTGCTAAACATCGAAATTTTAACACATGTTACTTTTCATCCTAACAATATTCACCTGCAATATTGACTATGGTATTTGCTTGTTTTAAGAAATCAGCATTCAAAAATGCCAAAAAAAAATGTTTTTTTCGTTGTGTTATGATAGCATACGTAGGCCTAATCGTAATATAAAGTACCTATATTGTAAAAGTTTTTAAAATATTATTTTATTAATTAGAAATTTAAAATTTATTGTCATAATTATTTTGTTTTCACTTTTTTTATTTTGATAAAAATGAAATAAATCATAATTTTAATAAAACAATTAAAGAACCAAAATAGTCAATAAAATATAAATTAGACTTGTGTTTTTCTATCCATTAATACTATAACATTTTAAATCTATTTAAATTTAAATTATAAGTTAAAAGTTAGTTTGGATAAATGACAGGACGTAATATATTATTAATGACGTTTTCCGACGCCACTTGACCAGGATTTTTCTCGAATATCAGTTTTTTGAATGGAATTGTTTAATAAATTTACAACTATTTTTCGAATATTTTATTTATTTTCAATTATTGTCGAGGAAGATCGGTTTACATTTTTGTGGAGACAATAACTGTTAAGTAAAGGATGTAACTTAAAATTTCGATTTTTCATGATTGTTAAAGAAAACGTGCGGATTTTTATCGATTTTCCGCCATTTTACGGTAACATTCACAGACACAACACAACTATATATATATATATATATATAATATATATTATTTATATATATTACTATATATATATATATATATATATATTATATATATACTATATTAATAATATATATCTATAAATATATATATATATATATATTATATAAATAATATAGTATATGTATATATATATATATATTATTATATATATATATATATATATATATTATATATATATATATATTGTAAATATATTATATAATATTTATATTTATATTAGATATTATCTATTATTATATATACTATATATCAATATTATATATATATATTATATATATATATATATATATTATATTATATTATATCGTAAATATTTATATATATATACTATATTATTATTATATATATATATATTATATATACTATATATTATATATAGTATAATTAGTCTATACTTATTATATTTTATTATATAATCATCAATAAACGTAGCAATACAACATTTTTTATAGATAAAGGAGGCCCGTATAATAATTCTTTTTATTTTTACCAATCAACATGGTAAGAGCGACACAAGCAAACTTCAAAATCTTAGCTTGCATAACTGAATTAATGTCGCTTATTAAATATTATTCGGTTCTGTGTTTGTTCCAATACTGAATTTAATTAAATTTAAAATGTTAAGGAAGCTTATTTATAATGTTATAAGTATTAATTTGATAGAAAACAAAGTCTATAAGTGTATATTTTAGTTGGAACAGTTTTCCAAACGTGAGATTTTTTCCAAAATTATGAATTTTATTTTCATTGTTTTATGCTAAATCAAAATGAAAAAAAAGAATTATGACAATAACACTACAACAACTATCTCTAATAATAATAATAATATTTACAGCCTTAACAATATAGGTACTTTATATTGACGAGTAGGCATACGTATGCTATCATAAAGAAGAGGAACAAGAAAATTTTTTTTTTTTTTGCATTTTTTGAATTCTGTAATTCTTAAAACAAGCAAATACCCAAGTCAATATTGCAGGTGAAGGATCTCTATGGTAGTAGTATAATGTGTGAAAGTTTCGATTTGTTTTAGCACTTACCCATCAGAGATATTAAGGTCCAAAGTTACCGATTTTCCGAAAATTGAATTTGTTGGACTATCCCTGTAAATTTTTTAAAAATATTTCAAACTTCAAATAAGATTTAGTTAAACCCACTTAGTAGTTATATCACACATAAATTTTATATGTTAAATTTATTGTCTTCTTTTAATAAGTAACACGGAAAATGAAATTTCTAAAGATTTCGTTAACACAGATTTTTCGGATTCATTTCTATGGTGAATATTATTTTCTCCAAAAAAACAGGAAGGCAAGATGTAACTAAATGTATCGCCTAACAATTCATTTCTATGGAAATTTGGTATAAGATTACGAAGTAGGAGATAATGACTTTAAATGTTACTCTATTGAAGTGATTAAAATTTTGCTCCCATGGTCAAGACATTTTGGCTCACCTGTTACAACCAGAGTAATCTAACAATAACGAATTGGGGTTTGAACTTTCCAGGGATAACATTTACGCCATGCAAAATAAAAGTTTTAAAATTTATGAGCGGCCATTCAGCGGTTATCGCGAAAAAATGGATGAACGGGGACGTTTTCCAGTACCGTAGGGAATGGGGCGGAGGGAACCAGCACATCCAATAAGAGCGGGGTTCCGGAGACCTCCCCGGGGGGGGGAAATAGTCCAACCCGTCGTCCTCCAGGAGGCCGAGAGACCCCTCTTTGCCTCTTTGCGGTTTACCCTGGGGGTATTCATTTTAGTTTAATTAAAATAATAAAATTCTTTTTTCATACATATTTCTTGCGCTGATTCTAAATATTCTAAATATGTTAATAGTTTTCTTGTAACTATCGTTAGTTTTTGGGATTATAAAATAAATATTAAAATAAAAGTAATTTTTTTTCATTTTCCATACATATCTCATCTGATTCCATATATGTTTAGTTTTCTTGTATCTATTAGTTTTGAGGATATCATATTTAAATATATGAAACCCTTATATTATTATATTATATATATAATATTATATTATAATTATATTTATATATTTACTATATATTTATAAATATATATATATTTATATTTATCTATTATATATATTATTATTATATATATATATATATTATATATTATATATACGGGTGATTTCAAAACTCTGCGAATACTCGGAGGGCTTGATAGAGCAGATAGGACTTTTTGTTGAATAACTATGTTGTATGACGGATGATGTAAGGTACACTAGTTTATGTTGTGTGACGCGTGGCATGTAGGTTACCGACGATTTAGTTACTCATTTTAATGATGTTTCAGCATCAGCTAAAGCAGTTTTCTAACAAATCTGAACACAGATGACGCATCTATCAAGATAGCCCATCTGAACTATGAATTTGATACCTTATTCATCAAATGCACTCACAAGTTCAATATAATGTATTTTGAAGCTAGATTATGAACGTTAGGAAATTAGCAAAATCCGGGTGAACTAGACATTACTCAGCAAAACTTAACCTAAGCCCCCGTTTCTAACACAAGATAAAACAGTTTAACACAGTATATATCTTACAGAATTTTGTATCATTTCTCTTAACAGATTCAGTGTTAATTATCACATTGTCATAGTAATATTATCAAAACATAGTAGAAATTAAACATAACCTAACATTATACACTTAAATGAAGGAAACTACATAGATCTACATTTGGACTGCCGTATAAGATTACATTGGAGTATAATAAGTTCACAAACTTACACTCATTACATAGCGAAACTCACTATCCAGCCTTTTAATCATATCAGTCAGCAGTAGAACGAGTATTATATAACAAATACGGCCTTTAAAAAGTGTTAACTATTCAAGTACTAGTATCTTTACAAATTATAGGGTTGCTCATAATTGTTTGCAGCTACTATGTTTGTGCTTTTAGAAGACATCAGCAGTTTTCATAATAAAATAACCTACGATGTGATAACTATAATATATATATATTATACCTATATATACTATATATACATATATATAATATATATATATATATATATATATATATTATATATATATATATATATATATTATATTATATATAGTATATATATAAATTATATATATATATATATATATAAGTCTATATATATATTATATATATATATATATATATATATAATATACCTATATATATATAAATAAAATATTTTTTTCTAAAAAAATCAAAAAAATCCCCAACCCTGGAAAAAACCAATAAAATCAAAAATTGATTTTTTTGAAAAAAATCAATTTTTGATTTTATTGATTTTTTTAGAAAATTTTTTTTTCTAAAAAAATAAAAAAAATCCCCAACCCTGAAAAGAAAAGACAATTTACCTCTTTTTCTTTACATTTCTTATTATTAAATTGAATGAACACGAGCATACACTAAGAAATCTTTTTTTGATAATGACGAACCTTTTACTGATTTTTTTTAGTGAATTCTGGATAATTATATCCAATAGAGACAAAATATAAAATTTCGGTAAACATTGTGTTAACATATGTGGATGCACATAAGACTTCTTATATCCTACATTTAAGTACTAAACTAAGCAAATTAGAAGAGATATATGTGGAAGTATACAATAGTTTTTATAATTTCCCACCTCTCATGCAGGCTTCTACGTCAATTTCCTCGCTGCATTAGAAGAATTAACACTGTACCAGAGTATTTCCAACTAATATGTAATTTATCAAATAATTTTTATAGGTTTTCTGTCTTTTCTTTGACATAGACTTCCAAATTAAGGACATTTACTTCCAACAATATGATAAGAAGAAAAAGGCTAATAAAACCTCGTATGCGAAACAAAGAGTATAAAACAAAGCCCAACAGTACGAATTTGACGTGGCTCACAATGCGCATGCGCAAGTTGCGTGACGTGGAACTGATCTCTAGCCTGTATTTTCGGTTTTGTTTATTATGAAATTAATAAAAGATTTCTATTTTAGTTTGTAGTGGCATCTGGGGAGATTTATTTAAATAAGATTCGTAGTTTTATTTTTCTACAGCTCGTTAAAATTCATAGACCTCGAAAAGCACCATTATCGTAGGGATGGCTGTCTCTTGATCAATTGTTATATGACTGAGGTCTGAGTTTTTGTCAAAGATATTTAATTAAATTAGAATAAATATGAGGTAATTGTTATAAAAAAAATATTTTCGTAGATTTTAATATGATTACGAAATACAGTGGTTCTTTTCAGTTATTCAGCTTTTTTTTCTTTTTTTCTTTTGTTTCCTATGTGCTTAAGACCCTAGTCATTGTGAGCATATGATTTGAGTTGGACTTTAGGTTAGGTCGTTGTGTTACCAAATTTTCAGTTCCGGCCGCGGAAGCCGAAATTCAGTCGGAATTCCCCCAAAAGTTAATTCAGCAGAACAGAAATTTCTAATGACTTTCCTATGTAACTTTCAATATAAATTCTTTCTATATATATTATATATATATATGTATATAAATATATATATATATGACTATATATATAATATAATATAATTATATATATATATATTATATAGGTAATACTGTAGACAGCGACCCACACATATTGAGACCAAAAATTTTCTATGGTCAAAAAAATTATAAATATTATAAAGTTAATTTTAGTTTTTAAAGAAGGCAAACACGATAATTAAATTATGGATATCTATACCAAAAGCTTACCATAAACAATTTTTTAAAACTATTTTTAAATTTCCCCTGTCTTGAACTTAGAATTTTTTTGAACTTAGAAATTTTTTGGTCTCAAAAATGTGTGGGTCGCTGTCTACAAGTAGTTACCATATATATAATAAAGAGTATTATAAAAAAGTAAATAATATAATATATATATATATAATATATATATATATTACTTATAATATAATATATATATATATATATATATATATTAACTATAATATATAAGTATATATATATATAGTATATATAGGGTTGGGCATTAAAAAAAAAAACTTTTCGTTTTTTTTTTTTAAAAAAAAAATACCGTTTTTTTAAAAAAAAGGACCAAAGGCCAAAATTTTTTGTTTTTTTAAGATTTCATTTTTTCTATAGCGTCGGGCGGCGAAATAGGACGTGGCCACTTTAGGTCATAACTTGGTCTCCCCGACTCTCCCCCTATGCAGCTTTTTGAAATTTTTTTTTTGTAATCACGGCCCTATAATCGGGCATAAGCACACAAAAAATAATAATGTAATTTCTAATAATAAAGTTTTATTAAAGTTTAATAACGCTGAGTCAGCCTGACCGTGGAGGGGGTTGAAGCTGTACCAATATTGAGGGGTGACTCGGACCGATCTGTTTAAATTCGTCTTTTACCGTATATTTTCAATGTTTATATTTTAATTTTTACTTAATATAATTATATTATTTATCATATTAAATTCGTTAATAAGTAATTAAAAAATGTCAATAATATAATAGAAATACGAATATAAATAAGGTGGTCCGATTTCACCCCTCTCCGCCCCAAAATTTTGGCACTTTTTTGAACTCGTTTTTTTTATTAAATTCATTTTTTTAAAAAAATTTTTCACTTAATATAAGTTAACTTTTATTACATTTAAATTAATTTATACGTAATAAAAAATGTCAATATATAGAATCCGTAAAATACGAAAAACAATGCTGGTCCGATGCCACCATCCGATCAATTTTTACGGCGGGGTAATCGGACCCAGTTAGGCCCCGTTTTTTTTCCACTAATACTGCTTGGATCAAAAATTTACTTAGCCAGTTTAAAGCTAACATACTCGAGTGTATCCAACTGAAAAATAATTAAAATCGATCCACAATTTTCCCTTTTTATAACGAAGTTAAAAAACCTCACATTTTTCAAAATGTGAAGTTCTATTGAAGGAAATTTTGTACCCTATTTTCTAACATTTTTTTAAAATTAAAAACTTCTAGAATTAAACTAATGATCTAAAATAAATGTAGTACTACGCGTGGCATATAAATATCGAAGCGAAAAAATTTTTTTTTTTTTTATATTTTTTTATTTATTTTAGAGCTGGACCGAATCACCCCTCCTAAAGAGGCTGGCCGGTCACCCGCCCAAACGCGCAATATCAAATACAATACAATGTAATTCAGTACAAATAAGTACAATAAATTACAATATATTAAAAGAGAAATATAATATATAAATTAAGAGTACAATACTTAAAATAGTTTTACTTAGTGCTCTGCTGGGCTGGATACTTAGCAAATTATTACATTTCACATTGTTGTAACTTACTTATTTATATTTATTTCAATTATTCACTCTCTCATAGCCTATCACTTGACTAACACATTATTAGCGATAACATTATATCGGATATTATACCTACATATAATATAGATCACCATATATGGCTTATATATATATATATATAATTCCATTTTCGTTAGGGTGTTAAGTATCGATTTATCGATTAATTCCATTTTCTCTTAATTTAATTAACTCTCTCTATATATGCGTATTGATATTAACCGCCTGAATTGAAGTGTATATCAGCTATATATTCTTTCATCTACCTTTCTCCTGCGCCTCGCTGTTGAAGCTGTAAAGAGGTGACGGCGCGGTTCAGGTATATTTTAGATTACACAAGTTCTAATCAGAGAAAAACGAGAAAGCAGCTCGCATATGACAACTGCATGCGTCTGGCGATATAGACGCATATTTAAAGTCGAAAAGAAAGCCCAGCCTTACCTCTCCCTCTATACCACTGTATCATTAATTAGTAAGGACTCGTTTGCAGGTCAGAAAATCACCCTAGAGCTTCGCGGACGGACCCTCACTATGGAAATCTGTTTAGGTCGTCAGGGTTCATCACCTTGACCAGTGGCGCATCAGCAGGGGGTGCCCACAACGCATTACGCCACATCTTCCAGACTAATGCTCCGGAGCCACGTATTCTCTCTTATTTTATGCACCTTTATTGTCGCCTCTCCAACTCACATTTCTCTCCTTCAGACATTCTTTTACTGACTCAAATTTACTTTTTCTTCCATCTCCCAGCCGGCCGGTCGTTCAACACACTCCTCGGCTACTCATACATCTGCTTAAAAACCGACTATCATTCTCCCTTATTATGAATAAACCTTCTCAACATACTATCATTTATTCTCTCGTTCCCCCTTCACACCACACAACTTCTAATATGTTCATTCCTCATTTTATCAATTCTCTCACACCTAGCATGCCACTAAGATTCTTCCTGAACACATTGAACTTTAAACTTATTACCTTCTGTCATTCCAGACCAAAGCCTCCTTCTATATGTCTCACTACTATTAACAATAACACAGAGTAACAACATACCATCCTGTTAAGACCCGAGCGCACTAAAACCTTAGTCCCTTTACATCACCAAAGATATTAATTGCACCAGCCAACTAACCTTCCTAAAATTCACAACTTTTTACTAAACTCTGCATCACTCGTTTTCCCTTCTTTTTCTCCAAAATCCCAAAAAAAAAAAACAAACCATTTTTTTATACCCCCTAAATATTTAAACTCAGGATTCACTTGTTCCAGCTGCTCACCATTAACATACACTCACACTGAGGACCTGTTCTAAGTTAGTTATGATATAACCTAACTCATCAACTTTTTTACTTTCAAAACCCTCCGTTTACCACACCCTGCAAAATCTCTCACCAATCCTCTCAAACAACTAATTTCAGATTTCGGCACACCAAAACAACATCGCATATCAATTAAAGGTAGGGCACCGCGTTCCCCCTCCACTCCATCTTCCATCATTCTTAGCACCACTCTCTCGTCACGCCCACCTTCCAATTCTCTTCATAACCCATCATATACAAATTGCAATAACCCAAGGAGACATAACACAAACCCCCTCACTCCGATTTACATACTAAACCAAACACTTATTGACACATTTATCTACCATGCCTCACTATCGTCATACATACTTTTTGATTCCATTCAGAAGCCTATCAGCAACACTATATATTACTAACACCTGCCATAGATTTTCCCTATTAACCCTATCATACCCCAGTTGCAAATCCATAAAAAAACCTAATACAATTTATTCTTCCTCTCTCTCATTCTCTTATTCATTTGCTCAATTGTAAAGATTGATCCACCACATCCTACTACTAATCCTAAACGCACCTTGTTTCTTCAATAAACAGTCTTCAGTCACTCTGCGCACTCTTTCGATCAAAAACACCAGCATAATATCTTCCCTACAACACTTCAATAAAACTATTCTACCCCATTAATTTCTACAGTTCCCTTTTCTCCCTTACACTTACCATTAAGGTTACTATTACTGCTGTTCCTCCAATCCCTCGAAACTATACCCCCATAAACGCTTTATTACACAACTTCAGATCCAATCAATCCACCATCTTCCCTCCGTTCATTGATATTCATTCATATATCTGCCAGACTTTACCATCCTCAACTTTCTCACTCTACCCATTCTCCCCCTTACTTAATAACCGCATCCCCAATAATACCTATTCCTTCTGGTACCATCAAACCCACACACATTCACTATCACCTACATTACTGCCATATTATACAGATTTTCAAAGTGTTCTTTTCCACATCCACTCGGCATTAATTTCAATCACTTACAAATTACACCATCCCCTATTCATATTCTAAGCAGGTTCCCCTTTTCTAATTCTTTAACCTTATGCGCTCCTTCCAGAAGAGCTTCCTATCCCTTGTATATTCCCATTCATCCTCCCCTTTCCAAACTGTTCACTTTACCTCTTCTTTTTTCTTACGTATGATCTTTTTAGCATTCCTTTATTTCCTTATTAATTTCAAGCATTCTTTCTTTTGGGAAACTTCACTCATTTGCTTTTAGTATTAACCACGCCTTCATTTTTTACTTTTTAACCGCTCTTCACTTCACCTCTTCATTTCCACCACTCACTGTTAACATTCTTACTTCCTACTTTAGCACACCCACATACTCTTTTGCACTACTAACATTTGTGTCCAAATTTATTCAGTTTCAACTTGTTTCACATTTCAACTGATTTACTTGCGAGCGTTCTTACATTACTTATCTTTATTACCTTGATCACTTAACTTCTCACTTCTTAATTTTACCCACTGAACTTATTTTACATAGAACAATAATGGATCCGATAATCCCATTCCTAAACCCTCACTGATTTAACATCCAATACATACTTCAACAATCTCCTTCTTCCCAACACAAAATCAATCATACTTTTCACTTCAATACCATTCTCTACCTACACCAACCAACTCTAGTACTTATGGATACTCTTGTGTTCTCCTCACAGAAATTACACACATACCTCTCCCTTCACAGAAATCAATCACCTTCCTACCATTCTCATTTTTTCTCCTGACCCCAAAAACAACCTGTTATACCATTCTTTTTTTGATATCATATATATATATATATTATATATATATATATTATATATATATAATATTATATATATATATAGTATATATATATATATATTATAATATTATATTATATATATAATTAATATAATATATATATATACTATATATATATATAATAGTATATATATATATAATATTTTATATATATATATATAATATATATATATTACTATAAATATATAATTATATATATATTATATACTATATATATTATATGCACTGTATATATAAAATCCGTATAATTAATAGTCAATATTTATGCCTAGAAGGGGTATTTGGTACTTATGTATAATTTAAAACATCTTCTAAATACATAAAAAAGAGGTAATTTTTAAAAAAAAAACAAAAAAACATTTTTGTTTTAAAAAAAAAACGTTTTTTTACAAAACCTCTATAGATATTATATATATATATATATATATTATATATATATGATTATATATTATATATATATATTAATTATATATAATATTATATATATATATATAGTATATATATTTAATATTACATTCTGCAGGCATTAAAAAAACAACTGAGTGCCACTTCAATTTAGTTGTTGATATAAGTATTCTGATATCTTAATGATATTATAAAATAAATGATTATTTTAATAAATATGATAAGATGACAAATATTGACAAACTGGTTTCGTTGATGGTGTAGATTTAATAGTCGTCCAGAGTGTGTTAGTAAGTGGAGTATACAGAGTCAGAAATGTGGGAATGTTTGAGTTGATATATTTGATACATGCCAAAATAATTGGAGTTGCTAGCTTTGTATAACATTTGAACTTTAATTTTTCAGAAAAAGAGATGTGAAAATTGTTTAAAAGAATGCTCTCAGTAGTTAAGGATTTAGTGAAAAAATTTAAATTTTAACTAAATGCCCATAAGTCAGTACATAGTAGGGGCTAGTTTTTAGGGGCACAGTGGATCCTATATCGGTGTTAAATTGCAAGTGAATTATGCTAACAATTAGTGTTGCATCTAAACTGGTGGATTTTTTAGAAATTTGATGTACTTGATTATTGTGATTATTTCTGTTATAATATTAATTTAGTTGAGTATTGGACTCAGTTAGTGTTTATAGGTTAACGCCATAGGCTAAGTAGTGTAAGAAGATTTCTTGTATTACTGTGTCGGTTTTGGCAGGTTTAATTTAATTTATTAAATCAGTGTTTTTTTCTGTAATTAACTACAGTCTTTAACAATTGTTATATTAATGAACGATATTTAAATTAAATTTAAGTGTACCACAACTTAAAACATCACTACTCTCCAATCGGTAAATCTGAACGTTGAGCCTAGGGCTACTATATATTTCAAAACTTGTTTTTAAGATATTAATTTCTTTCTAGCTTATGATATTTAGTAAACATATAGTTTGGTAAAATAATTGGTACAAGCTAGACTACTGTTAGGCCTACCATATAATTTTTATATATATATATTCAGGCTAAGCTAGATATAAGCTTTGTTAATTTTTTAACTGTTTAAAAAGATCATGTTTATTCTTTTTAGGCTTTTAGCAATATTTAACTGGTGTTTGTAAATGTATGTACAGGTTAGTAAAAGTTGATAATTAATTTAAAGTATGTATAGCTTCTGTGATGTTGATAACCCTTGTGGGACTGTGAGAGAGTAATATGTTGAATAAGCTACCCTGCTTTGTATTGTGAATTAGTGGAGACTGTTTTTTTTCAGGAGGGAGAGTGTTGGACTGAGTGAAAATATTAATGAATTGAAAGAATTGTATTTGAGTTTGAGAAAGGAGGGGAGTGTCAAGAAAAAAGTTTGTTAGGGATGTTGAGGCGAGGAGGGAGAGGGATATTATGGTAGATAGGAATAGTGATTTCACCTAGGCAGGGAAGATGAGGGAAAAGTATAAAGTAGTTGATAATATTAAGAATGATAGAGTGTTAGGAATAATGAGAAATAATTTTAAGATGAGGATCTCGAAAAGTTCAATTCTAGCCTGTGACCGTTGCAGTAAAGGTTCTACTGTCTCCAGCATGGGGTAGGTGGAATCAGAGATGCCAATTGTAATGTTGAGTTTTCAAAAAGTGAACTAGATACATTGCTAAATTGGAGACTTTATGATTCACGATACCTAGATAGGAACTTTTCAAAAAAGGAATAAAAAGAAACGATTGAGAGTGTGTTATCCAGGTTGCCAGAGTCAGTGATATCGTGGATAGGATAGATTAAGACATGTTGTTTCAGATGTGATTGTGCATGTGGGTACAAATTATAGGACATTGAAGGTCAGAAGAATTAATAGCCAATTTTTAGGAGATTGATTCAGAAGATGGAAGCTAGCGGGAAGAAGGTGGCATGATTTCTGGGATTTTACCTAGGTTAGAGTGCAGGTCAGGAATGGGGGAGTAGCTTTAGGTGTAAATGAAAGGATTAGGAATTTAGGGGTTTATCAGAAAATATTAGGTTATTTGGATTTGTGGAGAGAATTTTCTGGATAAGGATCTTTTTTGCAGCAAGATGCGAGTTTCACTTGAGTCGTTAATGCATTGAGGCTTATTTCAAGTACCAGTTTGGAAGACTTGTTTAGACCAAAACTAGGTACTTAGGGGACTGTGATGGGAACTAAATCTAGATAAAATAATAGCAATTAGGTAACAGTAATAGTGTTTTGATAATAATAAAATAGTGTTGCATTAAGGCTTCAATAGGGATGATACGCGCAATAAAAATGTAGCAGTATTTCTAATAATCAAATGATTTTTACACAAATGATGCTACATAGACAACTAGAAATAAAAAAGATGAGTTGATTAGGTTAGCTTATAACCATAAATGAGAATTCTTGACATATATTGCATAACTGAGGACAATGGCCAGATTTAATGAAGAATTATATGGAGACTCCTTACAGGAATATGAAAATAGACGGATATCACTTTATTTTATACCAGTGTAGAGGAAAGAAGGGGTTGGGGTGTGTTATGTTAAAAGCAATATTCATTCTGTATTAATGACTGACTAAATTTAAAACTAATCATGATATTGAATAGGTATGGGTAGATATCCTTATGTTCAATATATCATATAGATAGGGGATTTTATAGACCTCACTGGCCAGTCAAGAATTGGAT
>JABUQX010003369.1:62500-68313 GCA_015478945.1 Trachelipus rathkii | reverse complement strand
AGTATCTGTGCTGTTCCTTTAATAGAGATAACTTCAATAGGTCTTCAAACTGTAACATTTTTTAAGTTTTTTTAAATAAAGGTGCTGTATGCTCATAGAAGTTTTCTAGTTGGGCTTAACAGTCTACTAGTGTTCGCACAATCAAAATAACCGAATTATTAGCCGACTACTGAATATGCCATGTGACTTTGAAACATTTAATATAATGAGATGCGGTGTATGCTTACATAGTATATTCCTTCTATAACGAACGAACCTTTCTCGACCTCGCTTAATTAGTATATATTATATATTTCGCTAGTTTACTCACTAGCTGGTTGATATGTTCTTTGAATTGTCAGTTTATCATCGATTGTTAACCCAAGTATTTTAGCATTTGTGACTCTCAAGTCAACTCCTTTAATTTTTATGTTGAAATTATCAGCTAAGTTTTATTGCTAATTATGATTTATGACGTTTTTTGCAAGTTTAGTGAAAGTTTCACAGAATCATCCGGCTATGTCAGGATCTTATTTAAGACGTCTGCTGTTTTTAGTGATAGTGTAGCCGGATTTTTTATCCTTTATTAATATTGAAATATCATCAGCAAATGAAACCATGAAAGAGACCAGCGAATCCTGGATACATCTTTGGCATTGACCGCAAATAATAATAGTCAAGAATAGATCCGGTGGAACAACGCAAGTTGTTTGTAGCGGTCTGCATGCATTTTTCACCTACCACATACTGAGATCTTCCAATAAGATATGTGTTTCAAACCATTGTAGTGTGTTTCCTTTTATTCCCAATCTTGGCTCATTTTGTTAATAATAATAAATTATAATTATAATTATAATTATGTAATTTATAATTGCAATTATAATTATAATTACATTATAATTTACATCATAAATTTAAATATAATAAATTGGGTACAAGTTTTGTTTGTCGAGACTTGTAATTAAAATTAAAATTAAAATTAGTAAATGAAAATTAAAATATAAAATTCTAAAAATTAAATAAAAAAAAAATTAAAAATTAAAAATGCAAGTACAATTACAAATTACAATTACAATTGCCAATACAATACAATTTCCACTTCACTATAATTATACTATAATAATGATTATCCATTATAATTAAGATTAATATATTATTATGTATTTTCTGCAGTAATTATACTTATAATTATAATTATAATGGCGATCGAGTTTTGACCATTCAGGAATGAAGTGTAATTATTAATTTTAATTTTAATTTAAATTTTAATTTTCAATTTTAATTTTAATTTTAACTTAATTTTAATTTTTAATTATAATTATATTATTCCGTTATTAAAAAGAGAATGTTACTAATTATAATTATAATTATAATTATAATTATAATTATTATTAAAATTATAATAAATTTTGTAATTTACCCTTTAATTTTTTAATTTAATTTTAATTTTGACTTGTATATATAATTTTAATTATTTTTATGATTATAGCTTGTGTTAATTTTAAATTTGATTTTAATTTAATTTTTAATTAATTTACATTTAATTTTAATTTTAATTTTAATTATAATTATAATTATAATTATAATTATAATTATAATTATAATTATAATTATAATTATAATTATAATTATAATTATAATTATAATTATAATTATATTTATAATAATAATAATAATAATAATAATCTGTATCTTTATTAATTACAATAATGAATAATAATAATATTCCTTACGATTATCAATAATATTAATGCTGATAGACTAATAATAACAATAATAATTGCTTTTCAGATTTGTACTTAATAATTAATAAACCCTTTCAATATCAGAAAAAACCAATAAAACTCTAGTTTTAAAAAAACAATAAACAATAATAAACGATAATCAGAAAATTTTGCAAATGACATGAGAAAGGGGAATGTTGATTACTAGGCGACCCTCTCTCCCAATGTCGAAAATTTTTATGAACATTGTCTGTGGTGGTATCTTGTACCGTACACTTGAAGAGAATAAACACCGATGTCACTCAGATACATATATATATATATATATTTTATATATTATATATATATATATATATATATATATATATATATATATATATATATATATATATACATATATATATATATATTATAAATTACCAAAATAGCACCACATTTCATATAAGTATATAAGTTAAGTTAGAGCAGCATAGCAGCAGCGAAGGTTGTTATATATATAAAGATATGAAAGATATATATATATATATATATATATATATATATATATATATATATATATATTATTACATATTATTATTATTATTATATATTATTATATGCATATATATAGAATTTCCATAAATATAAATCTCATTATTAGTATATATTATTATTATTATTATTATTATTATTATATATTATATATATTATTGTTATATTATTATTATTATTATTATTAGTTATTGATATATATATATATATTATTATTATATATTATTATATATTATTATTACATTTATATATATATATGTACATAATATATTATTATTATTATTATTATTATTATTATTATTATTATTATATATATATTATATATATTATTATTATTGTTGTATTATATATATATATATATATATTATTATATATATATTATTACATACATATATGTATATATATATATATATATATATATATATATATATATATATATATATATATATATATATATATATATATATATATATATATATATATATATATATATATATATATATATATATATATATATATATACCCTTTTTGAATCTTTTTTTACCCTGTCAATAGATATTTTGTAGATTTGTAAGAGATATAAGATCGAGTGTGTGTGCGTGCGTGTGTATGTGTTTGTGTGTGTTCATGTATACTTTCCTTAGTATTTCAAGATAAAGATATAAAATCCACATAAAATAAATGTCCCAGGCTTTTCCTGACTGTTGTTTCCACTGGCGAAGGTATTTCATATCCACCAACTAAATTGTCCTTCTATTACGAGAAGTACCTCGTTTTAAATCCATTCTGCTCTTATGAATCTCTCTCTCTCTCTCTCTCTCTCTCTCTCTCTCTCTCTCCCTCTCTCTCCTCTCTCTCTCTCTCTCTCTCTCTCTCTCTCTCTCTCTCTCTCTCTCTCTCTCTCTCTCTCTCTCTCTCTCTCTCTCTCTCTCAACATTTGGTCAAATAGACGGCGTCGTAGAATCTTATAAGAATTAACAAATTGAATTTCCGTTTCTATAAAATATAAGATAAATAAATATGTGATCGCTCAGTAATGGAACTAATATATATATATATATAGTATATATATATATATATATATATAAGATTATTATATGGTTAGGTAACTTAGGTTAAGCCATATATATATATATATATATATATATGTAGATATATAATATAAATTTATAGTATATATATATAAATAAAATTATATATATATATATATATATATATATATATATATATATATATATATATATATATATATATATATATATATATATATATAAGTTAAAAAGTTACTTAACGGCTACACGTTAATAGTGTAAATTAGTAAATGTAGTATATATCAAACGAAAGTTTAAATAAAAATAAACATTTTCAGGGGCGAAGACAGAAGTTTTAAAAAGTTAGTAAATTTTTTTTACTCTATTCTTTAACGAACTACTTCATTGCGCGTCTATTGAAATATGGGAAAGAACGTTGAGCGGTTACCAGATGTGGCTAATTTTAGCCATTTTGGCTAATTTCATAAGTTGCCTGCTAAAAGAAAAAAAAATTTTTAGCCACTCGTTTTTTTGGCTAATTTTGGCTAATTTCTGTTAGGTTTAATATAAATATAAAAATCATTTCAAATTGTCTTAACCATTTATATAAAATTCCCCTTTTGATGCACAATTAACGTAACGTAACCTAACATAATGAACGTAACGTAACCTAACCTAACCTAACCTAACCTAACCTAACCTAACCTCTTATCTAACCTCATTTCCCCCTAGAACATCTATATATCTATCATAGAGGCTCCCTGCGAAAAATAATTTCTTATCCGACCTCCCGCTCCGCTTGGCCGTTAAGTAACTTTGTCGTCCATATATATATATATATATATATATGTTATCTGTATATATATATATATTATATATATATATATATATATATATATATATATATATATATATATATATATATATATATATATATATATATATATATATATATATATATATATATATATATATATGTGTATGTGGCGCTAGACATATTGAAAGCCTTCGATACATTCTGGCCCAAAGCTTTGCTTTCTAAACATCCCTCCTTCAGTATCTATTCTTCTCGCTGTGACCTTCTCTGATTTCTTTTCCGGTCGTTCTAAGGCACTGTTGTAGGCACCGTTGTTAGGCACCGTTCATCCAGTTTAAAACTATTAATAGTAATGTTCCTCATGCTTTTTTCCTACTTACTCCAACTCCTTTTCTACTCTTCATTAATGACTTACTCATGTTGCTTCACTCCTATGTCGACATGCGACGATTGCACCTTTCACTGCTTATTTCATTTTTAACCCTCCCCCCCTTCCACCCATTCAATAGCAATTAACTCATGCTAGAAGGGCAGCCACGTAGCAACTAACCTCTGATTTTTCTCGAATTTCTAATTGGGGGGCATTGAGAACAAGGTTGTTTTCAATGTCTCAAAAACTCAATTCCTCCATCCTTTCTATTCGACATAATCTTCAACACAACTATAACATCATCATTGAATATACAAAACTTAAACCTTCGACTGTCCCTAGTATTCTTGCTCTGTTTCTTTTTCTCGTTCATCTTAATTTGACGGATCACATTACTAATCTTTCTAAACAAGCTTCGAAGAGGTTGAGTTTTCTGAAGCACCTTCAGAATTTCTTCACGAAACCTCAATTGCTTGTTCTTTACAGGAGTGTCGTTCGCCCCCTGTGTGGAGTATGACCCACACATCTGGGGTGGCTCCATTCACAAAGCTCTTCTAGAAAAAGTAGAGTCAAGAACTTTTCATCTTATCATCTCTCTCTCTCTCTCTCTCTCTCTCTCTCTCTCTCTCTCTCTCTCTCTCTCTCTTCTCTCTTCTCTCTCTCTCTCTCTCTTCTCTCTCTCTCTCTCTCTCTCTCTCTCTCTCTCTCTCTCTCTCTCTCTCTTCAGACTCCTTCTACCCGTCGAATTACTCCTTCACTGAAAGGCACGGCACGGCACGGCACGGCACGGCACGGCACTCCAATGCATTCCTCCTCACTGAAAGGCACGGCACGGCACGGCACGGCACGGCACGGCACGGCACGGCACGGCACGGCACGGCACGGCACGGCACTCCTTTCTACACAGTCTCTCATCCTTTCTCTATCCACCTCTCTGCCTCAGACTTAACTGCTATGCTCAATCTTACATGTACACCATTAATAAAGTCTGGAACACCCTTCCTTTATCTATTATCCCAACTAAATTTGGCTTGTACAATTTCAAATGTATCGGGGCATGTCGGCCTTTAAATTGTCTCTGGCTTGATAATTTCCCACAAGCCTCAATATTCTCACAAAATTCATGTGCGAGAAGAGCACCCCTTGTGGTAAGAGGGTGACACAGTGGCGGTGGAATGCGGAAGGACAAGTCTCTCGAGCATCAACCGTTGCAATACCTGTAATAGTGAGTCAACGTCAAGTCGCAGAGATAGGGTCAAGGGAGTCTGAAAGTAAGGGACAGTTTAATAGTCTTTTGATGTTGGAATCAGGGGACCCCCAGATGTGAAAACAGTACTTCATACAAGGGCAGATAAGACCCT
>JABUQX010003369.1:52500-57500 GCA_015478945.1 Trachelipus rathkii | reverse complement strand
AATGCTGAATAGTAGAAAACAAAGAATCAGAGAGAAGAGAAAAAAGAGGAAAAAGGGAAAGAAGAGAAAGAAGGGAAAGAAGAGAAAGAAGAGAAAAAGGGAAAGAAGAGAAAAAAGGGAAAGAAGAGAAAGAAGGCGAAGAAGAGAAAGAAGAGAAAAAAGGGAAAGAAGAGAAAGAAGAGAAGGAAGAGAAAGAAGATCGGCGACCAGAGATTAGATTTGAAGAATTAAGAAATTTCGAAATCTTCCTAATGAGGATAAATTTAAAAACTTTATAATGAACCGAGGTTAAAGCGATAGGACAATAGCTAAAGGGTTAAGAGGGGTCACCTCCTTTTCAAAACAGGTTAAATTAGAGCGCGATTCCAGCAAAGAGGAGAGGTTCAAGTGGAAAAACAGAGATGACAACAGTTTACCAAATCTGGGAACAAACTAAGAAGCGCAAGTTTTAAGATTCACACACACACACACACACACACACACACACACACATATATATATATATATATATATATATAAAGAATATACATACATATATATTATATATATATATATATATATATATATATATATATATATATATATATATATATATATATATATATATATATATATATAGAGAGTATATATAGATATAGAGAGTGATAGAGAGAGTAAGAGAGATTTATGAAAATATATTGTATAAATTAACTATGTAAATATAAAACACAATAACCCTTATACTGTGAATGCTTTATTACAACCTGTAATAGGTAATAACGCAACGTTCTTTCCATGATCTATTAATTAAGTAGCATCGGCTTCTCCCTCTTGCCTCCTCGTATGGCCAAATTAATTATCATATAGAAGGAACCTTTGAGTTTCTTCTACGATGCAGATTTTTAGCAATAGCCAAGAACTCAGAAAGATTAAAGATGAATAGAGTGTTAATTTTTTGCGTACTTCAAATGTTTGTTAAAATGGGTCTTTTAAATATAATAATACATGTTGGAAAGTACACACACAAACACCCAATATATATAGTATATATATATATATAGTTAGTTATATATATATATATATATATATATATATATATATATATATATATATTTATTATGTTATAGAAATATATATATATAAATATAAATATATAAAAAATAAAATATATATATATATATATATATATATATATATATATATATATATATATATATATATATATATATATATATATATATATATATATATATATATATATATATATATATAGGGTCATGTCGGTTTGAGATCTCCCTTTTAAAATATATAATTTTATTTTTTTTTTAGCTATTATTTACATTTAGGGCAGGTTATGGTTAGGCTAGTTTAGTTTAGGTAGGTTAGTTTAGGTTGTTAGGTTGATTAGTTATCATCAAGTTATTTTTAGAATTTTAGAGGAGGAAAGGAAACGGTAAAGATCATATATGTTATTATGGTTAGTTATTATTATTATTATTATATATATATATATATATATATATATATATATGTTGTTATATATATATATATATATTATTGTTGTTATATATGAGTATATATGGTATTACAACATATATATAGTTATTATATTAGAGTTATATATATATATATATATATATATATATATATTATTATTATATATTATATTATTATATATATATATATATATTATTAATATAAATATTATATATATATATATATACGAACCCCACCTCCCAATTTGGGGATAGGATTATGATGATGATAATATATATATATATATATATATATATATATATATATTTAGAGTATAGTATATATATATATATATATATATATATATATATATATATATATATATATATATATATATATATATATATATATATATATAAATAAATATAAATAATATTTTCTTTGTCCCTCATTTCTCTTTTCTTACTTCATTATTTATTGATTTTATTTCCTGTCTAATTTTTATTTATTTGTTTTAAACAAACCTTACTAAAATAAAATATTTTTATTCAATTTTATTTTTAAATCTCTAAATGTAAAACTGAAAATCAAATTCTTCTCGAATGTTAAAAAGGAAACTGAAACTGTTTTCATGCATTTCATTTCGCTTGAAAAAAAAAAAAGAGAATCTAACAAAAATCTCGATTTTTTTCTCTTTGTAAATTGAGGATAAAGAAGTTGGGGTAGAGATAGAGGGGGAAGGGTTGAGGATAAATTCGAGTCCTACATTAAACAAAAGGAAATCATTTTAGTCAATAAAAGGAATGAAATTGTCTGCAATCAATTCTGAAATTTTTTTTTATTTACTTATTTCAGATCAAAAAATGGGAATTGAAACATAAGACTTACTGCTTACAGTATAGACAAATAATTGTATTATAATAATAATAATAATAATAATAATAATAATAATAATAATAATAATAATAATAATAATAATAATAATAATAATAATAATAATAATAATAATAATAATAATAATAATAATAATAATAATATAAAAATAATTTAACACATAATGTGTGAACGTTTTTTTTCCTTTTCATAAACTTTCATAGAATAATAAAAAAAATTATAAAACTGTAGTATTAAATTTATTAGCTTGTTATATATTTATAACAGCATAATATAAAATAGCATAATATAACATAACATATAATAACACAACACAACATAGCATAGCATAACATCATAATACAGCATAAAGTACATTACCATAACATAAATAGCACAACAGTTACTAACTTAACATAATAATATAACATAACATAACATAACATAACATAACATAACATAACATAACATAACATAACATAACATAACATAACATAACATAACATAACGAATAACAAATTTCTTGGTACAAGCCCTATGGAATCTTTGGCATTATCGAGCTCTAACTTCGGAGCTGTAAGAAAGTAATTTGAGAAAGTGTGAATTCAAGCCAACCAATGATCCTCGGGACACGTAGTTTAGATTTTGTGAATCACTCTTTAGGAATTTAATATAGATTTTTTTTAAGTATTGTTTTCATGTATTTTTTAAAAAATTCTTTTAATGTTGCAATGTTGTAAAAATGAATTTAAAAATCATCTCTATTAAATTTAAAAACTGTTAATTATTTTGGCAAGTTTTTATATGCTAAATTAAATAAAGTGAAACACATGACAAAATTATTTAATAAAACTGGATATAAATTTGAAAAATAATTGGAATTTTTTAATTAGTTAATGGAAAAGTAATTAAAAAATTGTAAGCAAATTTTAATTGCAGCTCTAGAGCACAAGCCTGTAAAACCAATACTTCATATGGCATATTGTTATATGTTGGTTATTACATATATTACATATGGTTAAGAGCAGCGATATAGTTAGCATATATATATATATATATATAAAGATATATATATATATTATTTATATATATATATATATATATATATACATATTATATATATATTATATATATATATATATGTTAGCATATGTTGCTATTATTATTATTATATATGTTGTTGTTATATATACTATTATTGTCATACATATATATAAAGAAAGATATTATATTATTATATATATAGTATATATATATTATTATATACATATGATATTTATATATATATATATATACTATACATATATAAATATATTATTACATATATAGTATATATATATATATAGCATATATATATATATATATATATATATATATATATATATAATAAAGAAATGCCATGGATATTATCGTGATACAAGAATATAAATTTCTTTCTCTTTACTTACTTCTTTTCTGAGTGAGATACAAAATAGTAAGAAGTGGATGAGCACAAATGAAAATAAAAATCAATTTTATTCTTGTTACCATTACATTTTGCATTTTAGAAGTTAAATTTTCTGTAAATAGTAATTGCCTTAGTGATAAATAATGTCATACGATTTGTTAAGAGAGATTTCAATTTACAGCATCGACAAAATTCATTATCTACGGGTGGTGTTCTCGAGAGCATTTACCACTAATCCTTGCCTCGAAGCTATCTATTCGAGATGCGCATATCGGGTTTCTACGAGGTGGAGTGGTGAAGAGTTTACCGTACACCACACAAAAATATCATGAATAAATTGGTTACCATTGTGATGGTTTGCACAGCACTTTCTTGACATTGCATATGTTGTTTATAATCTGGCACTGATATGATGATATCTACATATACTGTCATACCCTTAGTTCATTTTTCTCATTTTTCATTTCTTTTTTTTCTTTATTTATTAAGACATTCGCGTTTTACTTTCCCCTTCGTTCTATCTTCCACTTCACTCTTGTAACTCTTTTTAACTTACAGCTATTCTAATTTTTAATCCATCATTTAAGTATCTCGTCTTCAAATCTATTCTATACTGTAAACATTCTTATTACATGTCATGTAAGATACTTAGAACACTACAGTGTTCAAAATAACTTCCCGGTTCACTCGATTATCACTTTCTTTTTCCCTCTTTTGATATCTCCATTAATAATAATAATAATAATAATAATAATAATAATAATAATAATAATAATAATAATAATAATAAGGATAATAATACATAAAAATTATAAGAATAATTATTATTAATAATATTAATATTATTATTATTATTACATTATTATTATTACACATTATTATTAATAATAATATTAATAAAATATTAAACAAATACAACACTGAAGAGAACAATAATATTATTATAGTATGATACAATACACACACACACATGATGACACACATATGATTAATAACAATAATAATACACTGCTGCCAATCACTAATAAGAAAATATATGCCACAAAACATTCAAGAATTTTAACTTTCAGCATAATTTGTTAAAACTGGGAATTTGCACTTTCCATATCAAGGTCCAAACCCCTTCCCACTAATATTTGACTTTAATCATCTCACACATTATCACATGTACTTTTCCTCTAATACAAACATTACACTAAATGAGATATACCACAAAATAAAAAAA
>JABUQX010003369.1:30000-47500 GCA_015478945.1 Trachelipus rathkii | reverse complement strand
TATGTTATGTTATGTTATGTTATGTTATGTTATGTTATGTTATGTTATGTTATGTTATGTTGTTATGTTATGTTATGTTATGTTATGTTGTTATGCTATGTTATGTATGGTAATATACTTTATGGTGTATTATGATGTTATGATATTCTATGTTGTATTGTGTTGTGTTGTATCGTGTTGTGTTATTATGTTATATTATGCTATTATGTTGTCCCAAATATATAACAAAGTAATAAATTTAATACTACAGTTTTACAATTATTTTATTATTATATGTAAGTTTATGAATAAAAACTCATAGACACATAAAAGACTTTTCATGAAATTTGTAGAAAAATTTGATTTCTGCCTTAAGTGATCTAAGATAATCTCTTACCCTACATGTAATAATAACTATGTGGAATCATGAGTACAATCGGAAAATTAGGACAATCAAGCTGCTGCTCTAAAATTCAGGAATCTAAATAACATAACATATCATTTATTATATATTATTTATATTATTATATATTGTATTATTATTATTGTTATTATTATTATTATTATTATTATTATTATTATTATTATTATTATTATTATTATTATTATTATTATTATTATTATTATTATTATTATTATTATTATTATTATTATTATTATTATTATTATTCGATATATATTTATTATATATTTATTTATATATATACTGTAAGCTGTAAGACATACAACTTATGTTTCAATCCACATTTTTTGATCTGAAATAAATAAATAAAAAAAAATTTGAGAATTGATTGCAGACAATTTCATTCCTTTTTATTGACTAAAAGGATTTCCTTTTGTTTAATGTAGGACTCGAATTTATCCTCAACCCTCCCCCTCTATCTCTACCCCAACCTCTTTATCCTCAATTTACAAAGAGAAAAAGTTGAGATTTTTGTTAGATTCTCTTTTTTTTTTTTTTTTTTATCAAGCGAAATGAAATGCATGAAAACAGTTTCAGTTTTCTTTTTAACGTTCGAGAAGAATTTGATTTTTAGTTCTACATTTAGAGATTTAAAAATAAAATTGAATAAAAATATTTTATTTTTAGTAAGGTTTGTTTAAAACAAATAAATAGAAATTAAACAGGAAGTGAAAGTAATAAATATTGAAGTAAGAAAAGAGAAGTGAGTTGGAAAGAAAATAATATATATATATATATATATATATATATATATATATATATATATATATATATATATTTATATATATTATTATTAAGGTTATTATTATGATATATATATATATATATATATATATATAATATATATATATATATATATATATATATATATATATATATATATATAGTATATATATATATATATATATATATATAGTATATAAAAAAATATATATATATATATATATATATATATATATATATATATATATATATATATATATATATATATATATTGTGTGTGTGTGCTTTCCAACATGTATTATTATATTTAAAAGACCCATTATAACAAACATTTGAAGTACGCAAAAATTAACACTCTACGATTATGTTAATCTTTCTAAAAGGTTCTTGGCTGACCCCTTTAAAAAATCTGCATCGTAGAAGAAAGAGTTGCCTCAAAGGTTTCTTCTATATGATAACTGAATTAGGAGAGGAAGGTGATAAGGAAGGAAGGGGTTAGAATTAAGAGTGAGAAATTGAGTGAACAAGGATAATAAGGATAAGTATTTAAAGAGAGTTTACAAATAAATCAGTTGAATGTGAACAAGTTGAAACTGAACAAATCTGGAAACAAATGAATGAAGCGGTTGTTAGTAGTGCAAAAGAAGTAAGTGGATGTGCTAAAGTAGGAAGTAAGAATGTTAACAGTGAGTGGTGGAATGAAGAGGTGATGCAAGCGGTTTAAAGTAAAAAAGAAGTGTGGTTAAATGTACTAAGATCTAATGATGGGGTCTCTAAAGAAAGATGTTTGGATTGTATAGGGAGGAAAAAAGGAATACTAAAAGATGCATACGTAGGAGGGAAAAAAGGTAAATGAGTAGTTTGGAATGAAGATGAATAGGGACTTACAATGGAATAGGAAACTTTTCGGAAGGATGCGCGAAAGGTTAAGAATGAGAATAAGGGGAATCTGCTTAGAATAATGAATAGGGATGGTGCTTTCGTAGCTGAGGAAATGGATGTAAGGAGAGTGTGGAGGGAACACTTCGAAAATCTACATAACATTGGCAGTAATGAAGAGGTGATAGTTAATGTGTGTGGTTTGTTGGTGCAAGAAGGAATAGGTATTTTGGGGATGAGGAGTTGAGGACATTAGTAAGGATTAGGTAATGGGTAGAGTGAGAAAGTTGAAGAATGGTAAATCTGCATTTATAGATGAAATCACTGATGAATCGTTGGGAATCAATCGGCTGGGAGACTGAAGAAAAGTGGATTGAGTCAGTAAAGGAATGCCTGGAGGAGAGGAATGGGAGTTTGGCAGAGGCGAGAAGAAAGGTGCATAAAATGAGTGAATGGCGTAGTTTTGTGAGGGGATATGGCTGTGTCCCACCTGGGCCAAGGGATGTACCCTAAATTAACGAGATGCCATAGTGAGGGTCCGTCGCGGTCCCGTGAAGCACTAGGTGGTTTGATCGCAGACGAGTTCACACCAAAAAGTGGTATAAAGGGGGCGGTAAAGCTGGACTTTCCTTTCGACTTGCGTCATATTCTTCTACTACTTTCTTTGTTTCTAGTGCATGTATCGCACCTACCCAGAGTCTTGGGGAGAGAAGGTGGCTAATAATAATAATAATAATAATAATAATAATAATAATAATAATAATAATAATAATAATAATAATAATAATAATATCAGTAAAATATATATATATATATATATATATATATATATATATATATATATATATATATATATATATATATATATATATATATATATATATATATATATATATATTATATATATATATATATATATATATATTTCTATTTAGAAATATATTATATAAATAAACCATATAAACAGGAAACAGAAGAAAATATATAATATACTTACTGTGAATGGGTTATTACAACCTTTAATAGGTAATAACACAACATCCTTTCTACATTCTATTAATTCAGAAGTGCTTCAAGCATCGCCTTTTCCCTCTTGCCTCCTCGTAAGGCTTGATTCAATTATCAGGGAAGAAACCTTTGATTCAAATTTTTAAAGCGGTTCCAAAAAGAACCTTTTAAAAAGATTAACACAATATTGGAGGTTAATTTTTACGTAGTTTATATATGCTTTTTATAATGATTCTTATTGAATATAATAAAATACCTTGGCCAATATATACTCACACACATATATATATATATATATATATATATATATATATATATATATATATATATATATATATATATATATATATATATATATATATATAGTAAAGATATATATATATATATATACATATATATATATATATATATATATATCATAGATAGATAGATAGATAGATAGATCGATAGATAGATAGATAGATAGATGGATAGATAAATAGATAAATAGATAAATAAATAGATAGATAGATAGATAGATAGATAGATAGATAGATAGATAGATAGATAGATAGATAGATAGATAGATAGATAGATAGATAGATATAACAATGAAATTAGACCGTAATATTTTTTTTTTTAAAAGAAAAGTACAAATATGTCTCTTTTTAAAATTAAATTATTATTTTATGAATGGTTAATATAAATATTTTAGCTCAAAAATTTATAAGAACATTAATATGAATGATGTAAATACCATATTATCAAATAAACTCTGCTATAATATTGATTTTAAAGTTTAAAAAATCTATAAACAAAACAAAAAGAAAACATAATTTTTATTGTTTTTTTAAATTGCTGATTAGTTTATATTATTTCTCAAAAAATATCCTGTTTTTTTTTTCATTGTTAATATATGTATACCTTACTGTAAAAACCATCAATATAAAAAATAAAACAGTTTTGAGTTACGAATGATTTAAAAATATTGTTTACAGTAAACGCTACGGAGATTGTTTAGGAAAATAAGTTGTTTCTCATTCAGCAATCATCATATAACATTGGCTTTTATTGCATTGAAAAGTTTGAAAAATATCATGTATGAGAGTATTATTCAATTAGGCCAAAAGGTGATATATATATATATATATATATATATATATATATATATATATATATATATATATATATATATATATATATATATATATATATATATATATATATTTTATATATATATATATATATATATATATATATATATATATATATATATATATTTTATATTTAAATTTGATTTTTTTTCTTTCCCTTCACTTTGTTTTTCTTACTTGTTTTTTACTTACTTCCTTTTAGTTTTTATTTATTTTTTTTTTTTTGGTTTTAAACAAACTTTACTAAAAGAAAATATTTTTATTTGTTTTTATTTTAAATCTCTAAATGAAAAATTAAAACAAATTCTTCGCAATCTTTCAAAAAAAAAAGAAAAAATGAAACTGTTTTCATGCTTTTGATTTCGTTTGGCAAAAAAATGGATCCAACAATCCTCGACTTTTTTCTCTTGTGTAATTCAAGGATAAAAAAGTTGGGGTAGAAAAAGGGGGTTGGGGAAGGATGAAATAGAAAAATTCAGGTTCAACATTATGCAAGATCAAATCCTTTTAGTCAATAAAAGGAATAAATTCATCTGCAATCAATTTTCCATTAAAAAAAAAAAAAAATCTTTTGTTCTAAAAATTGTGGATTTGAAATTTAAGTTGAGTGCCTTATAGGTCATGGTATATATATATATATATATATTATTATTATATTATTATTATATATTATTAACAGTAGATATCTATATATTGCATTATTATATTAATACATAAATATAGAAATAACAATATTGTTAGATATACATATATATATATATATATATATATTATTATTATTATTACATATACATATATATATATATAATTATTGGTTATTATTATTGTTATACATAGAAACAAGATTATTATATATTATTGCTATATTATGTATTACATATTATTATTATTATTGGTTATTATTGGCTATTATTATATATATACAGCAATATTATTATTATTATTATTATTATTGCTATTACATACATATATATTAATATATATATATATACATATTATATATATATATATACACATTGCTATTACATATATATATATATATATATATATATATATATATATATATATATATATATATATATATATATATATATATATATATATATATATATATATATATATATATATATATATATATATATATATATATCCAATTATTTCAAATAATTTTTAATATTATAAAACACGACATCGCAATAGAACACACTCACACACACATACACACACACGCACACACACCTACACACACACGCACACACACCTACACACACACACCTACAGGCTCTCCATAATTTCTCAAATAAATGTGATATGTAGTAAGTTTATTAAGTTCGTTAAGGTAATCCCTTACTTTTCATGCGATTAATATCTCATGTAAAATCATGAGGTAATAAAAAAAGGTACAATTAAGCTGTAACTGCTGAAATTCAAGAGCCTAAATAATCTAACATAACAATAAAGCATAATATCCCAATATAACATAAGATACCATAACATAATATAAAATAGCATCATAACATAACACAACATAACATAACAACAACGAATAATAAATTCTTTGTACATGCTCTGTGCAATCATTGGATTTTCTAGAGATAACTTCAGATCTCATAAGAAAAAAATTTAAGAACGTGTGGACGCACGCCAACAAAATTTGAACCTCAATACACGTACTTTGGATTTTGTTAAACATTCTTTAAGAAATGATTATTATTATTATTATTATTATTATTATTATTATTATTATTATTATTATTATTATTATTATTATTATTATTATTGTTATTGTTATTGTTATTGTTATTGTTATTGTTATTATTATTATTATTATTATTATTATTATTATTATTATTAATATTGTTTAGCTGTCATTGTCGTGTTGTTCACGTTAATATCGTTTTAATATTATTGTTATTGTCATTATTGCCGCCGTTACGTTATTATCAGCCATCGCCAGTTGCCAGCATTGCATTATTAGTTTGTCATTGTTGCTGTTTCTTCTAGTTTTTATGCAAATTTCTTATCGAAGTGGTAA
Organism: Trachelipus rathkii; assembly: GCA_015478945.1. Taxonomy (NCBI): domain Eukaryota; kingdom Metazoa; phylum Arthropoda; class Malacostraca; order Isopoda; family Trachelipodidae; genus Trachelipus; species Trachelipus rathkii. The sequence goes on along the minus strand of JABUQX010003369.1, from coordinate 41,280 downwards.
AAATTAATTAAGAAATCATGTCAATTAAATTTGAACATTTTGTTAATTACTTTGATAAGTTCTGTGCTAAATTAATAAAGTGAAGCAAACTTAAAAACTTTTTAAGCTATTGAGAAAATGTCCTTCTTGTCCAATATAGGGAAATGTAAAATTTTCACACGTTTTGAGTAATTTATAAATTTTTCGGCAATGTTAAATATTAAACAGTCCAGTTTGGTTTTTAATGCAAAATTGATATATATATATATATATATTAGTGTTATTATATATATATATATATATAGAAGAGTTATATATGCCATATGTATATTATTACATTTTATACATATATATATTATTATTATTATTATTAAGTTACATATATATATATATATTATTTATTATTAAGCATATTATTATTATTACATATTATTATTAATAGCATATATATTAGTTTTTATTATTATATATATACATATTATTGAAGCAGTTAGTATTATATATATATGTTATTACATGTTATTGTTGGAAGAACATGTTACATATTGTTATATATATGTTATTACATATACATATTATTATTAATGGTTATTACAGTTGGTACATAGCATATTATTACATGTTATATTATACATGCTGGTTAATATTGGTTATTATTGTTATTAGGCATATATATATTATTATTATTATTATATTATTATTATATTATATATATATATATTATTATTATTATTATTATTATACATATTATTATTATTATTATTATATTATTATTATATATAAATACATATTATATATATATATAGTTATTAGATATATATATATATATATATATTATATTATATATATATATTATTATTATTATTATTATTATTATATTATATATTATTATTATATATATATTATATATATATATTATTACATTATTATTATTATTATTTAAATCTATACATATATATATATATATTATATATATTATTATATATTATTATTAATATAAGAATAAGAAGAGTTATATATATATATATATATATTTATTATTAAACTGTTATTTTAAACACATATATATATATATATATAGAGAGAGAGAGAGAGAGAGAGAGAGAGAGAGAGAGAGAGAGAGAGAGAGAGAGAGAGAGAGAGAGAGAGAGAGAGAGATAAAGTGTATTTCTTTCGTAAAAATATAATGTATAAATTAGCTATGTATGTAAAATAGAAAACACAAAAGTGCCTATAATATAGTGTGAATGGGTTATTACAACCTGTAATATGTAATAACAAAACCGTCCTTTCAACGTTCTATTAATTCAGAAGTGCATCAAGCATCGACTTTTCCCTCTTGCCTCCTCGTAAGGCTTGATTCAATTATCAAGGAAGAAACCTTTGAGTCAACTCTTGTAAGATGAAAATTTTTAAAGCGGGTCTTCCTTTTCTGTCAATAGTGGTGTTCCTCAGGGTTCTGTCTTATCTCCTACTTTATTCCTACTTTTCATTAATGATCTTCTCACCTGCACATCCAACTCTATTCACTCATATGCCGATGACTCGACCCTTCATTCTTCAACTCATTTCAATTCTGCTCCCTCTTTTACTTCTAGAATTGCCTCTCGTCTTAATCTTTCCGATTCTATTCTCGCTGATCTGGATAGAATTTCCGGATGGGGTCGTCTGAACCTTGTGAAATTCAATTCTTTAAAAACTCAACTTCTTCAAATCTCCTCTCTAAGACACCTCTAAACTTTCCTATCCCTCTTCTGACGGTTCTCTCGTCTCCTGTCGACAATATAAATATTATTCTTTAACATAAACAAAAATGTCTTAAAAACCTCACATCACAACGGTAGCTGTAAGGTGGCCCCAAAGAAGCTGGGAGTTCTGTTTAGACTGCGTGAGACTTTTTTTCCTCTTCGCAGTTACTCCAGTTATGCAAGGGCCTCATCCGCCCTTGTATGGAGTACTGCTCTCATATCTGGGGGGGCTCAGGTTTCACCCGGCTTTTGGATAGGGTCGAGTCAAAGGCAAAAAGACTTATAAACTGTCCGTTTCTTTCTAGTTCACTTGACCCTCTATCTTTGCGGCGTGATGTTGGTGCTTTATCTCTTTTCTACAGGTACCGTAGCGGCAAGTGCTCGAGGGAACTTTCTACTCGCGTGCCACCGCCTTTAAGACGCCCCAGCCAAGGGGTGCTGTGGTCGGCACATGAGTACGCGCGATATTAGCAACTCCAGAATAGTTCGCGGTGCTTCCTTCTTCCTGCCACCTCTGTTCTGTGGAATTCTCTTCCATCTTCTGTGTTTCCTACTCAATTTAATCTCCCTCACTTTAAGGCCCGCGTCTGTGCTCATCTGCGTAATTTACGTTAGTTGAAGTTTTGTTTATTTTAACCCCCCCCCCGAAAAGGGGATTGGCCATAAGGGGTGTGATGAATAAAAAAAAAAAAAAAAAAAAAAAAACCTTTTTTAAAAAGATTAACACAATTATAGTGCTTAATTTTTTCGTAGTTCAAACGTTTATTATAATGGGTCTTTTGAATATAATAATACATGTTGGAAAATACACACATACACACACTAACACACACACACACACAATATTTATATATATATATTATTATTATATATATTATTATTATTATATATATTCATAAAGTTATATTAACTTGTTATTATATATTATATATTATGCTATATTATATATTATTATTACATTTATATATTTCTATTTTATATATATATATATATATATAGTATATATTATTATTATTATTATTATATATATATATATATATATATATATATATATATATATATATATATATATATATATATATATATATATATTAGTGATGGGACGATTCCAAATTTCCAGCCGATGCCGATTCCGATTCCGATACCAGTCAAAAGTGCCGATTCCGATTCCGATTCCGATTCCGATTCCGATTCTCTCTCTCTCTCTATATAGCATATATATATATATTATATTGTTATTATGTTATATATGTTATATATATATATATGTTATATATATATATATATATATATATATATATATATTATGTTATTCTCACCACATAGCCTTAAGTTATTATTGCTATTACATACCGGTATATATATATAGCTGTTATTAAATATATAATATATATATATATATATATATATATATATATATATATATATATATATATATATATATATATATATATATATATATATATATATATGTCGATATATTCAAATAATTTCCATGTCTTTCCATTCTTTCCTTTTCCTTAGCTATGTCGAATAATTTCCATGCTAAACTTTTTGATTTAGAAGGAATAGATCCTTCTTTGCTGGTTGGTAGCTTGCCATGATTATCACTGGTCGACAAAAAATAACTTTTTTTTCATCACTGACCAAATTACACTTTTCTGAATGCATTTGTGACGCTGATTCCAAATCTGGCTTCAGTTTTTCTCTATCACGTAAAGTTTTTGAAATAAAGATAAAATATTATTTTTGTGTTTTTTTGAAAATGTAAGGTTTTAAATATTCAAAATTCACGCAAAGAATTTATTTCCATGAACTTAATTATACGTTATACACTCATATTGCAAAAATTAATAGAATTTATATAAAGAATATAAATAAACTTATTGCATAATTAAAATTTACTAGACAAAAAGCCTTAAAAGCGTTGATTTTGTGATTTTCTTTAATAAGTTTGGTCTGGATTTTCATGATATAGCATCCAACAATGGTCAGCCATCATGCTTTCGTTCCAAAATCCTTGATATCGAGTTTCCATAGTCTTAATGTCCTGATTGAAGTGCTCCCCTTGCTCGTCACTTACTGCACCAAGATCATTGGGAAAAAAGTTTAGATGGAATGAAGGAAATGCATTTTCAAAGACATGCGACAATCCATTTCTTTATAAGCATCAAGAAGGTTTTCAATACCACTTTTATATTCAGAAGACTTGTTATTTCCAAGAAAGTTTTTGCATATCCATTTGAAAGAAAGCCACGCTTTCAATTCAAGAGGACCGAGAGCCTTTTCAAAATCCATGTCTTTTAAAACCTCCCTGATTTGTGGTCCAACAAAAATTCCCTCCTTCAATTTTGCTGTACTTTCGGAAATTTCTGGGAAAGGTATCTGAACCCCTCTGAATTCACTTTCCCCATTGCTTTAACAAAATTCTTCATTAAACCAAGTTTAATGTGGAGTGGTGGTAGAAAGATTTTTTGGAGATCAACCAAGGGAACAGACTGGACACTGCTTGTTCTTGGGACATATGCAGTCCTTAGAGACCAATCACGTTTAACATAGTGTTCATTAGTAGCACGATTGTCCCAGAGACAAAGAAAGCAACAATATTTTGTAAATCCAGCTTGCATTCCCATTAATATGCCTATAACTTTCAGATCTCCGCAGAGATTTCATTGATGACTGTGACATTTGGCTGCTTTAAGCAATATATCCATATTGTCATATGTCTCTTTGAGATGGACCGAATGGGCTATGGGGATAGATGGCTTTACATTACCATTATGCAAAAGAACTGCTTTCAGGCTTCTTTGAGATGAATCTATAAAGAGACGCCACTCAGATGCTATATGCGTCTGAGACAAATCAAGGAATAATCCATCTATATCGTGGCAATAACAAAGAGGACCATCTACTGTAAAGTATGCTGCTAAGTTAAAAATTGTCTGGCAGTAACCGATGCGAACATTCCTCAAGTAAATTTTTCTCCTTTAATCTTGAGGCGAGAAGTTCTGCTTTCTCTTTCGAAAGAGATAAGTCTCTAACAAGATCATTCAACTGTTCTTGAGAAAATAGATTTGTCTCAAAATGGCTTTCTTCTATCGTGTAATCTGGATCTATCGACTGTCCGAGAATGCCACCAACTGCTCCTTCTTCATCATCCATTGCATCTGCAATAGAAGCTAGCCCATCATCAAGGGGGATTGGAATGGGCAGTGATTCATTATGTTGGACTGGTTTACGTGCCGAATCAAGGTTTGGATATACAATATGGTGTTTGTTTTTTGCAGAAAACCCTTGTAGATTCACACTACAAAAATAACAGTCTTCATGATGATCTCTTGGTTCCCTCCATATCATGGGTATAGCAAACGGCATTGAAGCTTTCTTTTTATTTAACCAATCGCGTAATCCGTTTGAACAAGATGAACAAATCTGATGAGGCGCCCATGCTTTATCTTGGTCACCTAAAGGACAACCAAAATACATATTGTATATTTTCTTAAGGTCTGTTGTAATTGTTCTTTGTTGTGTTGTTGTTATGAAACAGCCACAGACAAAGCAAAATTTGTTTAGGTTATTTTTACATTGTCGAGGCATGCTGTTTTATCCGAGAAAATTCAAAATAATAAAAGCACAGCACACCTTTCGGCTACAGAAGACAAAGATTAACTTAAGAGTAAAGACCATTCCCATGGTGCCATAAGTCTGAAAATGCACATGATGTTGCCAGACGTACGATGATTAAAGCGAGTAACAATATGTTGCTAAATAATCAAAACTGTACAAGATAAATAAAATGTTGAAAAACTAACGTTTCTTTATATGAAATAGCAAAATTTGTAAAATTATGAAAATATCTTCATCATAAAAACCCTACGTGCTACAGCAAATCTGATTGCAGATTTGAAATCAGCGTCAAAAATGCTATAAAGAAAACACAACAATATCTCTGATGAAAATTTGTTGTCGACCAGTGTTATTTATTATAGTAATAACAATGTTAATTTTTAATTGTTATTATTTAAATAGAATTAAGGAAGAACTGAAATTAAAAAACCAATATGGAAGACTTCGAAATATTGTATTTGAAATATCATAAAGATCGAATAAAATTTTTTTTCAGATTGTATACCAAAGAATCGGTCAAAGAATCGGTACAATTTTGCCGATTCCGATTCCGATTCCGATTCCTGAAAAACAACCGATTCTTTCGATTCCGATGCCGATTCCGATTAATCGTCCCATCACTAATATATATATATATATATATATATATTATAAATATTATATGGTTAAAAGTTATATATATATATATATATATATTATTATTATATTATATATATACAGATATATATATATATATATATATATATATATATATATATATATATATATATATATATATATATATATATATATATATATATATATATATATATATATATATATATATATATATATATATATATATATATATATATAGTATATTATTATATTATATATATATATATATATATATATATATATATTGTTCTTGTAATACTACAAATGCTCGTAGTTTGTTATTTATTGATGATAAAGTCCTTTGAGGTAATTTTTCAGGGACTCTGAAGATATGAATTAAAACATAACAACTTAATTAAAATCTTAATTAAAATTAATTTTATTTTGTTTCTGTGATTTTAATTGTTATGTTTTAATAAATATTTTTGAAAGATATTACCTCAAGAGACGTTATCATCAATATATATATATATATATATATATATATAGCAGTATTTGTATATATATATATATATATATATATGTTAGTTATATATATATATATATATATATATTATATATATATTATTATTATATATATATATTATATACATATATATAGATATATATATTTCATATATATATATATATTGGAAGAGTTGTTACATATTATTATTATTATATATATATATAAATATATATATATATATATATATATATATATATATTATTATATATATATATATATATATATATATATTTATATATATATATATATATATATATATATACAGTATTTGTTTTTTTACTTTTATTTTTAAATATTATTTTCTTTCCGTTAATTTTTTTTTTTTCATTATTTATTTTCTTCATTTCCCTTTTTATTATTAATTTTTAAAAAACTTTACTCCAAACAAGGAAATATATTTTTTGTTTATTTTTATTATTAAAATCTGTGAATGTAAAACGGAAAATGAAATTCTTCGCAATCGCTCAAAAAAAGAAAAAAAGGAAAAAAAATTGAAAATGTTTTCATACTTTTTATTTCCAGCAATTTTCGAGTTTTTCTTTTTGTAATTTGAGGAAAAAGAAGTCGAGGTACGGAAAGGGATGAGGATGGGGTTGTGGGGTATGTTGAGGGTGGTTGGGGGTGGTTTGAGGATATATTCAAGTCCTAGGCTTTATATTAAAAAAAAAATAAAATTCTTTTTATCAATAAAATGAATAAAGTCGTATGCAAATCAGCTAATTTACTTATTTTTAAATTTTAGTTCCAAAAATTATGGACCTAAAACTAAGTTGCATGTCTTTTCAACAAAATTAGAACTTTAGATTTTAATATATACATTTTCTTCATTAAATTTCTTACGTATTTTATAAAAAAAAAATTCTTTAATGTTACAATGGGATAAAATTTAATTAAGAAATAATGTCTATTAAATTAAAATAGTTTGTCCATTACTTTGGCAAGTTCTATTAAATTTATTTAAGTGAAACACACCCTACAAACTCTATAGAGTCTATATAATAAATATAAATGCTGAAAATAATTAGCATGCTTTTAATTAGTAAGTGGAAATGTAATTAAAAATTCCAAAATAAAATGCAAAAGCCCATAAGTGAGTGTAATTGTGTAGCCATAGGAGCATAATAGGTATTCAAAAAGCTAAACAATACACACACACACACACACACACACACACACACACACACACACACACACACACACACACACACACACACACACACACACACACACACACACACACACACACACACACACACACACATAAACACACACATAAACACACACACACACATTATATATATTAATATCATCACACACACACACACACACACACACACACACACACACACACACACACACACACACACACACACACACACACACACACACACACACACACACACACACACACACACACACACACACACACACACACACACACACACACACACACACACACACACACACACATATTATATATATATATATATATATATATATATATATATATATATATATATATATATATATATAGTATATATATATATATATATATATATGTTGTTATATATATATATATATATATATATATATATATATATGGTTAAACCCCTAGTATTTTCTTTTTAAAAGCAAACGATGATTTATTTCTTAAGAAAACTATAAAAACCATGTTTTTTCTTTTGTTTATTTGTTTTTTCAACTTTGAAAATAATATTTTAGCACTTTCCTATATTATACTACATATATAGTATATATATATATATATATATATATATATATATATAGTATATATATATATATATATATATATATATATATATATATATATATATATATATATATATATATATATATATATAGTTATATATATATATATATATATATATATATATATATATATATATATATATATATATATATATATATACATATATATATATATATATATATATATAGTAATGTTTTAATAACTTTTGAGCTAAATTATATTATTCATATATTAAGCATTCATAAAAGAAGCAAAAAAAAAAAACATTAATTTAAAAATCATATTCTAACTTTTCTTAAAAACGATTTAGGTTTATTTGATAATATATATATATATATATATATATATATATATATATATATATATATATATATATATATATATATATATATATATATATATATATATATTTTTTTATATATATATCTCTATATATATATATATAAAAAATAATATAAAAAATATATTTTAATTCCATTACTCCTTTGTTATAAATTGATGCAAAATATATAAACATACCTAAATATAATCAATTTTTTTTTGTATTTACTATGATTTCAAATTAAAATTGAGGCCAAATTATAATTTTTCCGAGTTTTTAACATAAAAATATTTGAAATTTGATATATCAAACGAATTCGGAAAAGGAAATAAATATAATTGTTAAAATATTAATGTATTTATTTATTTAAAGTAAATATCTTCAAGAAAATCAAACATTTTCCGAAATCTCTTTTCAAAATTATTTATTTAATTGAATTAATATATATATATATATATATATATATATATATATATATATATATATATATATATATATATATATATATATATATATATATATATAATTATATATATATATATATTATTATTTAAATATTATATATATATATATATATATATATATATATATATATATATATATTTATTTAATATATATATATATATATATATATATATATATATATATATATATATATATATATATATATATATATATATATATATATATATATATATATATATATATATATATATATATATATATGATAAAATAATACTTTAATAAAACATCACAGATAAAATTATGAAATATAAACAAAACAAAGTAACCATTAGCTTTCGCCTAAGACAATCAAAGGCCTCTGTCCGATGGAATGACAAGAATATACAAAAATAAAAAAAGTTAAATGAAAAATATTGTTTAATTTAGTTGGCCGTCCCTCCTCTTCACATCCTTAAGGCATCCTGAATTTAGGAGTATAGAATTTTGAATAATGTCAAGGCTCACTTCGCCCGGTATTTTATTAAAATTATCAGTATTGTATATATATGACGATTCAATTATTTTCCTCTTCATAACTTGATTGATGTATTTCAATGGAGAAACGGAATTTATATTGATTTTATGGTCGTGCAGAGTTCGATGGACTGTTAAAGCTGAATTAGGAGAGTCTTTGATAAGATCATGTTTATGTTGTTTAACTCGTCTGGGTAGATCATTAGTCTCGCCGATGTAAACAGATGGACAGTCATAGCAGGGAATTTTATAAATGCATTGCGTTTGATAAGTATTAATTTTAGGGGGTTTAAAAACTTTTTTCAAGGGAATTGTATTACTTTTTATAAAGCGAATATTTTTGGGAAGATGTTCTTTTAATTGATGATTTAAATTATAAGGAATGGGAAGATAAGAAAAAGTGGTGTGAGGAATGGGAGGGTTACTATTATAGAATTTTTGTTTGGCTTTGCGAAATGCTGAATTAATGACATAAGGAGGATATTTTAGTTTGATGAAAGTAGAAAAAAGAAATTGAGTTTCTGTTGAGAGATTAGGAGGAGAGCAAACTCGAAGGGCTCTAAGATAGAGGGCAGTTAGTGTAGCTAATTTTGTGTTATATGTATGAGTCGAAAACCAATGTATATAAGAGGAGGAAGAAGTGGGTTTTCTGTAGACAGAAAAGGATAGATGTGGAGAGTTTTTCCATGAAATTAAAGTATCAAGAAAAGGTAGAGAAGAGTTAATAGGTAATTCATGTGTGAAGGAGATAGAGGGATGAATGTTATTGATATGTTGTAAAATGAAATTTATATTGATGTCATTTGGAAGTGCGCAGAACACGTCGTCCACATAACGAAGCCATGTGGCATTAGAAAGAGAAGGGTGATGAATAATGTAGTGGTGTTCAAAGAGTTCCATAAAAATATTGCTTAAAGTGGCAGATAAGGGAGAACCCATTGAGAGGCCATAAGTTTGTTTGTAAAAAGAATTGTTAAAAGTAAAGAAACTGTGATCAAGTGTGAGAGAAATAAGTTGCTTAAGAAGGGAGAAAGGATAATTTAAAGTGATGTTATGTTCTTGAATATAGTTTTCTAGTAAGTTTAGAGTAAATGGGACAGGTACGGAAGTGAAAAGGGAGGTGACGTCAAAGCTAAGAAATTGGTGTGTGGAAGGATTAAGTGTATGAATACGTTGTATGAAATCTTCTGTATTGATGAGATGGGAAGGTGAAATTTTGCCGATTAATGGTTTTAATTGAGAAGATAACCAGGAAGAAAGTTTATAAGTAGTGCAATTAGTATTGGAAATGATAGGGCGTAAGGGGTGATTAGGCTTGTGAATCTTTGGCAAGCCATAGAAGTGGGCAAGATCAGTCATGTACGCCTTATTTTTATTATAAATGTCGGGTATATTACTACTTGCGTTCAAGCAAATTTATATTATATATATATATATATATATATATATATATATTATATATTATATACTTCTATAATATATATATATATATTTATATATATATATATATATATATATATATATATATATATATATATATATATATATATATATATATATATATATATATATATATATATATATATATATATATATATATATATATACCGTATATATATATATATATATATATATATATATATATATATATATATATATATATATATATATATATATATATATATATATA
>JABUQX010003369.1:22500-25000 GCA_015478945.1 Trachelipus rathkii | reverse complement strand
GATATATATATATATATATATATATATATATATATATATATATATATATATATATATATATATATATATATATATATATATATATATATATATATATATATATATATATATAGATATATATATATATATATACATATATATATATATATATATATACATATATATATATATATATATATATATATATATATATATATATATATATATATATATATATATATATATATATATATATATATATATATATATATATATATATATATATATATATATATATATATATATATATATATAGTATATATATATATATATATATATATATATATATATATATATATATAACAACTCCCAGGAAGAGCTTTCGCCCTGTCAGTTGGTCCAGCGTCTTCTCCTTCTGGCCCGAAACTCACAACCCTAGAACACTCCAGAAAGCCATTTCTCGGCGCAATGGTCTCCGAAGCCAGTCCTCGAGTTAAACACTCTCAGGTAGGGTTTTCGCCCTTTCAGTAGAACTAGCATCTTCTCCCATTAGGCCTCAAAACTCGCCTTCCTAGAGCTCTCCAGAGGAGCTTGCTTCTAGGCGCATAAGATACCAACGCTGGTCCAAGAGTAATGCAAGCAAAAGGAAAGGACCGGGTTGCTAGCCCTGTCGCCCTATAACCATGCGAAGAAGATCTTCATATGATCTGACCGCGACGAAACATCCAATCATTAATCTTCATCGTTATCATTATTATTATTATGCAATGAAAATTCTTTTTTTCTTTCCTTGACTTCGCTGAATACTTTATCCATTTTCGACCAAATATCACCTAGAAGTAGATGTAATTATTTGTAATCCAAAATTATAATTTAAAAGAACTATTCCCAAATTTTTCTTCCTTCACAGAATATTTTAGTGAAAATCATATAATAAGACTGGAATAGAAAATTTTGTAGCTCCTCTAGTTTTATATATTAATTTTGACTTAATTTTTATTTTGATTTTAATTTCGAAATATTTGATCAAATAAATTTTTTAAAATATTTTATTCAGTTTGGTAAAATTTCTTCTTCACTTCTAAACAATAAAATGGCTTCAATTAATACATCAGTAACTCTCCTAGAGTTTTCATCTTCTTCAGCCTCTTTCCAACCCTTCTCTTGTTCTTCTCATTTCTTCCTTCCCAGCTGTTTCCAATGCATCCAACTCCGACGACGGTCAAATCATATGAGAAAGCCGGGTGCTTTAAAAACTACGTTTGAAGCGTCTTTTTTTGGGGACGGGAACACTGAATGATAGCCAAGAGCAATGACAATATATGGAGCGAGGCATATATATATGTATATATAGCATATATATATATATATATATATATATATATATATATATATATATTATTCCCTCTCCAGTGGGTAAAGCTTCTATATATATATATATACCAAATTGCATCGGTTTTTAAAAAGTTCGAAACCAGGACCAAATTAAAGCCTGGCATACGCCGTTAGGAGAGCTTGAAATTGTGCAAATCAAAGGTTGTTGGAAAATTAGATAAATGGAGTGTGTTCCAGACTTTACCAGTGGAGTACATGTAAGATTGAGCATAGCAGTTAAGTCTTGAGGTCAGAGAGTTGGGCAGAGAAAGGATGAGACTGTATGAATTGCGAGTCGCAGGAAATTCTCCTCAAAGAAAGAGGTATGACTGGAAAATTCAAAAGAACAATGTAAATTGTAATAACAATAGAATAAGGAGAGTGTTGCAACAGTTCGAAGGATAGAAAGATTGGAGAGAGTTAGTGAGAGTAGGAGAGTTAAGGAGTCGACAAACCCTAGACCACTCTTTATGAAGGAGAGCAAGAACTTTCGAAGGAGCCTTGGAACATCCAATTTTATAGAAATTTGTTAGAAAGAAAGTGGTCAAAGACTTAAATGAGTCAAAGGAGATTTTACTCTCCATCAGCGGGATTCGAAACACTGGACTCCGCGTCGCTGAGTTAACAGTAACCGGTCGCCTTATCCACTAGGCCTTTCTAACATTTCTAAGCCTTATCCATGTGATCCTTCTGAGAAAGATCATGGGAATAAATATATCAAGAATATTAAGAATAGAAGTAGTCTAGAGTTGTGTATCCAAAGAAAATATTATAGTTGTATGAAAGGTTGTCAAGTAGATAGATGAAGAAGCAAAGCTATCATTTATTTGCTGTTGAATGAGTCGTCTTTCAAATTGGAAGGAGTAATGATGAGTGGTGGAGTTATCAGCCTAAGAGTGGAGAGGAGACACAGTAACAGACAGATCATTTATGCAAAATAGAAAAAAAAAAAAAGAGTTGATAAGAACAGAATTCTGAGGAACACCAATATGGATATAGATTTAAAGAATAGATGGGATAGAGAATGGGATGTATGTCTCCATATATATATATATATATATATATATATATATATATATATATATATATATATATATATATATATATATATATATATATATATATATATATATATATATATATATAT
>JABUQX010003369.1:2500-15000 GCA_015478945.1 Trachelipus rathkii | reverse complement strand
TCTCACTAGTTACTAAAGGCAATATTAATAAATCTTTATTATTCAAATATTTCTTTTTTCTGGTCTATGTTTTTTTTTTTTGTTTCTTTCTTTTTTTATATTTTTTTTTTCTTTGGTTTAGTTGTTTTTTTTTATCGTTTGGGGGGCTGCTGGTTGTTTTGCCTCTTTTTGGTTTTTCTTTTCTACGGTTGAGTGGCGATTGTTGTTGAATGACTATTTTTTTTTTTTTCTTTGTATTTCATTCATTTTTTTTTTTTTTGTATTTCATTTTTTTTTTCTCGAAGAATTTTTTGGTATCTAATATCCAAATATGCAAAAAGATATATCTTTTTCTTAAAGAAATTTGTCATAACTGGAAAAAATTTACACTTAGCAAAATAACAGTATGATCAATTTTCCAAAATATAAAATTGTGTTACGTCTGCGAGTCGTCTAATATGTTAAAATGAGTCATATACTCTATCATTTTTATGCATGGTAGTTTGGTTAGCTTTTTAAACTGTGAAAATTTAAATTTAACTTTGTATTACGAAGATGGAGAAATGCACCCTAAAATAAATATGAAAGGAAACAAAAACAACTTACTTGAGTAAAATCAGTAGACAGGGTGACGCAGTGGTTAATTTGATTGGGAAAATTATAATATATATATATATTATATATATATAATATTATATTATAATATATTATATATAATATATTATATATATATATATATATATATATATTATATATATATATATATTATATATATTATATATAATATATTATAATATATTATATTATATATATATATATATAATATATATATATATATATATATTATACTATGATATAATATATATATATAATCATATATATATATAATTATTTGATATATATACATATATTATATATATAATATATATATTATATTATATATATATATATTATATTATTATATATATTAATATAATATATATTATAATATAATATATATGGAGGAGGTATGAAAGAGGCATCTATCAGTAAATATTTAAGTTATTACACATTCATACTAATATATTCAATTCATTAGAAATGTTATCCTTTATGTTTGGTTCTTCCTGAACTAAAGGTCTTCAACTCATCGATAGGATAGCTCCTTGAAGTACGGTTAAATTGTGGTCTTGAAGTCAACCGTTTGAATGGAAAGGGGAAATCCAAAATGAAATCGTCCGCTAATTGTGCATAAGTTTGCGAATATAACGGATGAGGGGCGTCGTGAGGAATTAAGTTGGGACATTCTTGAAGATGTTACAGCCAATAAGCAGTTTTTGGGAACTATATATATATATATATAGTATATATAATAATATAATATATATATATATATATATATTATATATAATATATATATATATATATATATAATATAATATTATATATAATATATATATATATATATATATAATATATATATAGTAGTATAGGGGGGGAAAGTACCGCTAAAAATGTTGCAAATCAATGTTGCATGCAATGTTGCAAATGTTGCAAGCAACATTTTGCAACATTGGTTTTTCAAGCTTGACGTGTCAAGGTTAGGGTTTTTAAGGTCGGGGAGTATCTCTTGATATTTTATAAGGTCCTGGAAGACGACTTCCGGGTTTCTGAGGCCCTGACTCAAGGATTTTAGCCCCAGAAGTGGGGCGGGGCCCCCAAAGGGGGCTTTTTAGTTCCTAGAAGGTTTTAAATGATCGGTAGATCATTTTTGATGGTTCCAATCGATTTATCGTGATCGATTACCCCTATATTGATGTTTAAATCGTCTTTCTATGTGCTCTGGTTGGCATTTAACAATGAAAAATATATTCGAAAGAAAATAATTACAATAATTAACATTCGATTAATCGTTGTAG
The DNA here is from genome assembly GCA_015478945.1 of Trachelipus rathkii. NCBI lineage: Eukaryota > Metazoa > Arthropoda > Malacostraca > Isopoda > Trachelipodidae > Trachelipus > Trachelipus rathkii. Next base: position 13,123 of record JABUQX010003369.1, on the reverse strand, counting down.
TAAGTCTACAAGTTCAAAGACCACTTTTTTCTATATAAATGAATAGAGATATATTAGGCTTAGGGGGAGGATTGATAGCCCGAAGGGCTGTCAATCCGACAAACAGACAAACCGTAGGTTTGTCTGTCATTGATTATTATTTTTTATTACGCGCGCGTGCGCATACACACACACATACACACACGCACTTTTTTCGCTAGGAAGGAATAGAGCTATCGGTCTGAAACTTGGTATATGGTTATTGTGTGTGATAAACTGATCCCACGCGAGTTTTGGTGACCGTAGGTCACCCCTAAGGGGGTGCTTGCCGCCCTTAGCGCCAAGGTCAAATTCGTTCTGAAAACCATGTTAGGCTTAACGTATCGGGCTAAAATTTGGATGTGAGTTATATGATGACGTAATCTCGTCGGAGACGAGATTACGTCCCTCTGCGTCACCCCGTAAGGGGGGACGCTACCCCACAAAAAATTAAAATTGATCGTAGAAAGCTGAAACTTGGTGAAAGGATTCGGATTCGGAGTCGGAGACGGAGTTGGAGTCGGATTCGGATTCGGAGTCCAGGGACCCCACCGGAGGGGGGTCCCCATTTGAAAAAAGAAGAAATGCATGGTATGCAAAACAGAGGAAGAAAGAAGAAAAAAGGAGGAAGAAAGGAAGATAAGGAGGAGATTTGGGGGGGGAGGACGGAAGAATGAAGGAAATGAGGAAGGAGAAGATGAGGAAGGAGGAGTCGGAGTCAGTACCGGCACTGGGGGGCTGGAGCCACTGCGGTGCCGAGTTTAATAAACATTCGTGATACAACAAATTTGGTGGTCCTTATAAGAGTTATTTGAGGTGTCGTAGAGTTAGAATATTAGGGGTTCATAAGTCTGTGTTAGGGTGTCGTAGGACCCCCCCTTAGGGGGGTCCCGACTGAAATAAAAAGAAGCACAGAGTGGCAAAACAGAGTATCGAAGGAGGATGAAGAAGGATGAAAGAATGAAGATAAAGAGGGAAAGAATGAAGAAGGAGTCTGGACTCAGAGGAGTAGGAGTTGACAGCTGCACCGGTGCTGGCTCCGGTGCGATGCCGATTTATTAAATATTTTGTGTAATGATACAATATTGGTGTCTTTATATATGTTTTATTGGGTCTGTATAGATTTAGAAAATAATGGTTTCAGAAACAATCATTGAAAAATAAAAATAAAAAATAAAATAAATAAATAAATAAATAAATAAAAAATTCTTATTCTTTTATGTTATAACTTACAAATTTACGTTTTTTACATACCCTAAGCCTGTAAATCAGTAAATCAAAACCACCCACTCTGTCCTCTTGTCCATTGCATGGATCTATTGATCTATTGATTATTGATCTATTGATTAAGGTCAAATTTGTTACTAAAATTGTCATGTCTTACGATACCCTAATCAGTAAATCAGTAAAATCAAACCACCATCCACCCCCCTTACTGACCAGTTGTGATCTATTGATTAAGGTCAATTGATCTATTGATTAGGGTCAAATTTTTACTAAAATTGTCATGTTTTACGTACCCTAAAATCAGTAAATCAGTAAACAAAACCACCATCCACCCACCCCTCCTGACGGTTGTGATCTATTGATCTATTGAGTTATTGATCTATTAATCTATTGATTAAGGTCAAAATTTTTACTAAAATTTTCATGTTTTAGCGTACCGCGAGAATGCAGGTAATGCAGTTAAAGTCAATGCACATAGCCATAACATCCTGTCGCAATCCATGATCCTATTGATCTTTGATCTATTGATTAAGAAGTCAATTTTTTTTACTAAAATTGTTTCATGTTTTGCATACCCTAAATCAGTAAACTCAGTAAATCAATCCACCCAACCTACCCTCCTGACCAGTTGTGATCTATTGATCTAATGATCTATTGATTCTATTGATCTATTGTTTAAAGTCAAATTTTACTAAAATTGTAAGCGTTTTACATACCCTAAATCAGTAAATCAGTAAAATCAAACACCACCCAACCACCATCCTGTCCAGTTGTATCTATTGATCTATTGACTATTGATTCAGTCACATTTCGAGTATCACTATGGGATAAGCTTAACATAAAACAAAAGTTTTCACATTAATAAAGGCTTACTTAGCATCATCTAAACCTATGAATAGTAACCCCAAAGCAAAACCTGACACGCCTTAAACATTAATAAACTGTTAACGTTAACGAAGTTCCACACTTAACACCAGTAAAGTAAGTAACTAACATTGCATACAGATCGTAACCTATTCACACTTGGTCAAGGCATGGTCTCTAACATAACACATGTTAATTTTACAATTAACATGGAATATTTTAGCAAAAATGTTCCCCAACCTGTGTAATTATCATACAGACAGGCAAAAGTATGCTATATTCTTTTTAACAATAGTTTTCACATTAATAAAGCCAACATTACATTGCTAGAACTATAGTAATAATTATTATATTACTAACGACATCCTGTCATCATTCTTATAGCATAGATATAAACTGTTCCTAACATTACAATAGTTCAAATTCTTATTCAACCAGTAAATATGTAACTCACAAGGCTCACAAAAACATAATCCAGTCGCACTTTATCAAACATATCTCTAACAGAACAATGTTAATTTTACATTAACATAGTAAAAATTTTTTTAATTTTTTTTTTTTAAAACAAGAAATTAGCATAACCTAACTTAACCTGCATAATACCTAATGGGTTAAGGACAAACAAAGTAAAGTTTTTACTCTCTGTAAAGCTAAACTATGAAAATAACATACTTAAACACACAACAACCAGACGAATAAACAGCTACCATTGTACAACTTAGTCAATAAAGCGAACATATGGCGGGATGTTTACATTCACATAGTATATTTAGCCAAAAAATTTTATCATAACCGTACCTGTAACCATGCATAATTACCATAACGAGTAAGGACGAACAAAGTAAAGTTTTTAGACTTACCTCTTTTTAGACTCCGTCCCCATTTCAGAAAATACCAACTCTAAACATGGAAAATGATTTTATGCTTTAACCATTTGCATAAAGTGATGCAATACTTATTATATTTAACCCTCTGGCTGGAATACAAGCAATGTAGCAGTCGCCAAACGGTTTACGATTAAATATAAATGACACATCGTTGTGAATAACGAAACTCCTCGTGAAGATATCAACAACAAGCGGAGAGATTCGGGGAGATGTCTTCGTATCAGCACTGCGAAAACTATCTACTGAAGAAAAGTGAGTTGTATAAACAACCCTAAAATGTAATGAGATCTTTCTTTCAAATACCAATCAGAAGAAAGTAAACAAGAATACGACGTACGAATGAACCATTATCAGTTTCAAAAGGGTATATATTCTCCGTTAGACAACAACAGCAGCAATAACATAGTACAGAAAAAGAGTTCTTTATATACTAACCAACGAATATATGAACGTACATTGTTTTCACATTAATAAAGCTAACATAGGAACATGACCAGAACTAAGAATATATTGTACAGTGACAAAACCTAACATACGTAACACACCTTACGCACGAATAAGCTACTAACATTAACAAAGTTCCACACTTAGACGTCAGTAAAGTAACTAGCATTTGCGTACAAAAACGTAACCTATTCATACTTTTCCCAAGCATATCTCTAACAAATTAACGTTAATTTTCTACATTGACACAGTAACTATTTAACAAAAATTTACCATAACATTGTCTAATTATCCTACAGACCATGAATAACTGTAAACATAGCAAAGTTTTTATCGATAAACATACAATAAAAATAAGTTTTCTTTGAAATAAATATCATAGTAAATTGTAAATAGTTTACTGTTTTAAAGCAGTAATCAGTAATCAGTAAATCAAAACCACCAACCCATCCCACCCTCTCTCCATGACCTTTTTGATCTATTGATCTCTGCTGCATGTCCCCACACCCAGACTCATTTCCGGTTAAACATAAACACAAAATAAGGTTTCTTTATAATACTAACCATCGAATATATTGCTAACGTAAAAAGTTTTTTAACTTATCAAAGCTAACATAACATAGTCTGAATAAAGAATATAATGTAGCAACGAACAAACCTAACACACAAGGCATACGTACGGATAAACTAGCTAACATTAAACAAAGCTCCCGCGCTTAAAACAAGCAGTAAACTACATAACAACTTCAATACAAAAACGTAACCTATTGCACACTTTTTTCAAGCAATATCTCTAACATTAATGTTAAGTTTTTACCATTACATCGTATATTTACAAAAATTTAGGCATAATCACCAGTGTTAAGCATCATACTGACAACAAATATAAAGCTAACGTAACAATGTTAATTTTACATTACCATCGTAATATTTAACAAAAAATTCATCAAAACATCGTCTAAATATCATAATCCCAGACGAATTATGGCAAACATAACAAAGTTTTAACCAAGACATAACATAAAAATAACAAAAAATTTTATCTGCTGACATAACATAAAAATAGTTCTTTGAATAAAATATACAGGTAAGCGTAAGTAGTTTACTGTTTTAAAGCGGCAAGTAAAATCAGTAATCGTAAATCAAAGCCACCCATCCTGCAGTCCCCCTGCTCATCCATCCGCCTATGGTCTACCCAGCTAATGATGGAGATCGTATTTCAAGTCTCATTTGGATAAACAAATAGGTAAGCCGTATTATCTAACAATCCCTAACAGAAAGTAGACCAACTATCAAAGATAGGCCAACATCTTGAACTAGTAGAATTGACACTAATCTTCGCATGAAACTGTCACTCGTTTCGAGTAAAACATCATTTGACCTTATGGATAACCCGATCCTTATTTCAAAATCATGCAAGCCGTCATCGGCGCCGAAATACTGAATAAGGAAAAGTTTCTAACAACATCATTCCCGTAAGTTACAAAAAAAGATCGTTAGCTATTGCTATCGACTTATCTCTAAACAAATCAGTGTTATTTTCACATTGTCATAGTAATATTTAACATAACGTACCTAACTTACGAATAAACAGTTTTCATTAACCAAGAGTATCTAAAGCAACACATTACCTTCCAAGAGAAAACCCAGTGGGATGCGCCCTTCCAGGGTGTGAATCCCGCGAGGGGGGGCACCCCGAAGGGGGTAAGGCCTCAGCCCTCCGAAGGAGGGGTAAGGCCTCAGCCCTTCGGGCTGAGGCCTAAAGCCCGCTTACACCCCTTCGGGGTGATCCCCCCTCGCAGGATTCACACCCTTTCAAGGGGCGCATCCCACTGGGTTTTCTCTTGAAGGTAATGTGTTGCTTTAGATACTCTTGGTTAATGAAAACTGTTTATTCGTAAGTTAGGTACGTTATGTTAAATATTACTATGACAATGTGAAAATAACGCTGATTTGTTAGAGAAATGATGAGTTTTTGTAAGATATTACTGTGATAACTGACGATGATGTGTTAGAAACGTGACCATAGGTTAAGTTTTTGGTGCAGTAATGTTAGGATTTTTGGCCGCAGAATTTTGGCAAAAAGTCTACGATTATTCCATAGGTCAAATGATGTTATAACTCGAAACGAGTGACACTTTGATGAAGATAGTGTCAATTCTTAGTTCAAGATGTTGGTATCTTTGATAGATTGGTCACTTTGTTAAGGGATTTTGTTAGATAATACGGCTTTTACCTTATTGCTGATCCAGAATGATCTCGAAAATATGAACCTGATCAATAGTCGATAGATCATAGGCGGATGGATGAGCAGGGGACTGCAGGGATGGGTGGTTTGATTTACTGATTTACTGATTTACTGCTTTAAAATCAGTAAACTATTACGCTTTACTGTGATATTTTATTCAAAGAACTTATTTTTATGTTATGTCAGGATAAAATTTTGTTATTTTTATGTTATGTTTGTTTAAAACTTTGTTATGTTTGCAATAATCGTCTGGGATTATGATATTTAGACGATGTGTTATAAGCAATATATTGGTTGAGCTAATTTTCTAGCTGTTGAACGTTGTTTTGTATGCGTGTGGTGGTTGTGAGTATGAATGGGCTTGGTGGTTATGCTGGATATTTGTTGATATTCTGAGGTTTCTGGACAATTATCATTGGGTATGTTAAAGATTTTGTTTATAACTAAGGATCTATGAGTACAGGTCTGTGAGAAGGTGGTATGTCGTTTCGATTTTTGTTTTGCGGAGTTTGTTAATGTTAGTAGTTTATCCGTAACGTATGGTGTGTTAGGTTTGTCGTTGTACATTAATTTCTTAGTTTCAGGTTATGTTATGTTAGCTTATTAATGTATTAAAACGTTGTTACGTTAGCATATATTTCTATGTGTTAGTATATAAGAACTTATTTTTGTTGTTATGTTTTAACCCGAAATGATACTCGAGGATGTTGCAGTGAATCACTAGATCAAATAGATCAAAAAGGTATGGAGAGAGGGGTGGGGGATGGGTTGGTGGTTTGATTTATTGCAGTTTTACTGATTTACTGCTTAAAATCAGTAACTATTACAATTTACTATGATATTTTATGTTCAAACGAACTTTTTTTATGTCATGTTTGGTTAAACTTTGCTATGTTTACAGTTTATTCATTGGTCTGTAGGATAATTAGACAAGGTTATGATGAAAATTTATTCAATAATAGATGTGTCAATGTAAATATTTAGGATTGTTTGGTTAAAGATATGTCTGGGTAAAATGTGTGAATAGGTTATGTTTTGTGATGCAATGGTAGTTACTTTACTGATGTTAAGTGTGGGACTTTGTTAATGTTAGTAGTTTATTCTTGTGCGTAAGGTGTGTCAGGTTTTTGTCTTGACAAATAATTCTTAGTTCTTGGTCATGCATATGTTTAGCTTTATTAATGTGAAAACAATGTTTGACGGTTAGCAATATATTCCCGTTGGTAGTATAGTAAAGATTATATTTTGTACTATGTTTATTGCTGTTGTTGTGTTTGTCTAACGAGAATATATACCCTTTTGAACTGATATGGTTCATTCGTACGTCGTATTCTTGTTTACTTTCTTCTGATTGGTTGAAAGAAAGAATCTCATTACATTTAAGGGTTGTTTATACACTATTTTCTTCAGTAGGATAGTTTTCGCAGTGCTGATACGAAGACATCTCCCCGAATCTCTCCGCTTGTTGTTGATATCTTCACGAGGAGTTTCGTTATTCAAACGAACGATGTGTCATTTATATTAATCGTAACGTTTGTCGACTGCTACATTGCTTGTATTCCTGCCAGAGGGTTAAATATAATAAGTATTGCATCACTTTATGCAAATGGTTAAAGCATAAAATCATTTTCCATGTTTAGAGTTGGTATTTTCTGAAATGGGGACGGAGTCTAAAAAGAGGTAAGTCTAAAAACTTTACTTTGTTCGTCCTTACTCGTTAGGTATTATGATGGTTAGGTACGGTTATGATAAATTTTTGGTAAATATTACTATGTTAATGTAAAATCCCGCATATGTTCGCTTTATTGACTAAGTTGTACATGGTAGCTGTTTATTTCGTCTGGTTGTTGTGTGTTAAGTAGTTTATGTTCATAGTTTAGGCTTTACAGAAGGAGTAAAAACTTACTTGGTTTGTCCTTTACCCTATTAGGTATTTATGCAGGTTAGGTAAAGGTTATGCAATTTTTTCTTTGTTAAATATTACTATGTTAATGTAAAATTAACATTGTCATGTTGGAGATATGTTGTTTGATAAAGTGCGACTGGATTAATGTTTTTGTGAGCCTTGTTAGTTACTTTTACTGTTGATAGTTTGAACCTTTGTTAATGTTTAGCAGTTTATTCTTGCTTAAGGAATGTGGTAGGTTTGTCGTTGTATATTATATTCTTAGTTCTAGCATTGTTTGTTGGCTTTATTAATGTGAAGACTTTGTTACGTTGTAGCCATACTTTGCTTCTGTATGATAATTACACAAGGTTGGGGTAAATTTTTGCTAAATATTACCATGTAATGTAAAATTAACAATTGTTATGTTAGAGACATGCTTGACCAAGTGTGATGAATAGGTTACGTCTTTGTATGTTATGTTAGTTACTTTACTGTTGTTAAATGGGAACTTTGTTAACGTTAACAGTTTAATCATGTTAGATGTGTCAGGTTTGTCTTTGGGGGTTATATGTCATAAGTTTAGATGATGCTAATAGCTTATTAATGTGAACACTTTTTGTTTTATGTTATTGTTCCTAGTGATTACTCGAAATGTGACTGAATCAAATAGATGCAATAGATCTTAGTATCACAACTGGTCACGAGGGTTGTTGGGTGGTGGTTTGATTTACTGATTTACTGATTTAGGGTATGTAAAACGTTACAATTTTAGTAAAAATTTGACTTAAATCAATAGATCAATAGATCAATAGATCATTAGATCAATAGATCACAACTGGTCAGGAGGGTAGGTTGGGTGACTTGATTTACTGATTTACTGATTTAGGGTATGTAAAACATGACAATTTTAGTAAAAAATTTGACCTTAATCAATAGATCAATAGATCAATAGATCATGGTTGGACAGGGATGTAGGCTATGTGATTTGATTTACTGATTTACTGATTTAGGGTACGTAAAACATGAAAATTTTAGTAAAAAATTTGACCTTAATCAATAGATCAATAGATCAATAGATCAATAGATCAATAGATCACAACTGGTCAGGAGGGTGGGTGGATGGTGGTTTGATTTACTGATTTACTGATTTAGGGTACGTAAAACATGACAATTTTAGTAAAAATTTGACCTTAATCAATAGATCAATAGATCAATAGATCAATAGATCACAACTGGTCAGGAGGGTGGGTGGATGGTGGTTTGATTTCTGATTTACTGATTTAGGGGTACGTAAAACATGACAATTTTAGTAAAAATTTGACCTTAATCAATAGATCAATAGATCAATAGATCAATAGATCATGGATGGACAGATGTGTAGGTTGGGTGGTTTGATTTACTGATTTACAGCTTTTGGGTATGTAAAAACGTAAATTTGTAAGTTATAAACATAAAAAGAATAAGAATTTTTTATTTATTTATTTATTTATTTATTTTTTTATTTTTTTTTTTTATTTTTTCATGATGGTTCTGAAACCATTTATTTTCGAAAATTCTTACAGACCCATAAATATATAAAGACACAATATTGTTATCATTACACAAATATTTAATAAATCGGCATCGCACCGGAGCCAGCACCGGTGCAGCTGTCAACTCCTACTCCTCTGAGTCAGACTCCTTCTTCATTCTTTCCCTCTTTATTCATCTTTCATCCTTCTTCATTCCTCCTTCGATCTCTGTTTTTGCACTCTGTGCTCTTTTTTTCAGTCGGGACCCCCCTAAGGGGGGTCCTAGACACCCTACACAGACTTATAACCCTAATATTCGAACTCTACGACCTCAATAACTCTTATAAGGACACCCATTGTTGTTATACGAATGTTTATTAACTCGGCAACCGCAGTGGCTCCAGCACCGGTGCCGGTACTGACTCCGGACTCCTCCTTCCTCATTCTTCGTCCTTCCTCATTCCTCATTCTTCCGTCCTCCATCCTCCTCCTTCTTCCTTTCTTCCTCCTTTTTTCTTCTCTTCTTCCTCTGTTTTGCATACCATGCATTTCTTCTTTTTTCAAATGGGGACCCCCCTCCGGGGGGTCCCTGGACTCTGAATCCGAATCCGACTCCGACTCCGTCTCCGACTCCGAATCCGAATCCTTTCACCAAGTTTCAGCTTTCTACGATCAATTTTAATTTTTTGTGGGGTAGCGTCCCCCCTTACGGGGTGACCAGATGGGACGTAATCTCGTCCTCGCGCCGAGATTACGTCAAATCATATAACTCACGATCCAAATTTTAGCCCGAAATCGTTAGCTACTATGGTTTTCAAACGAATTTGCTTGGCGCTAATGGGGCAGCACCCCTTAGGGGTGACCTCGGCCACCAAACTCGCGTGGGGATCAGTTTTATCACACACTAATACCATATACCAAGTTTTCAGACCGGATAGCTCTATTTCTTCCTAGGCGAAAAAAGTGGCGTGTGTGTATGTGTGTGTGTATGCGCACGCGCGCGTAATAAAAAATAATAATCAATGACAGACAAACCTACGGTTTGTCTGTTTGTCGGATTGACAGCCCTTCGGGCTATCAATCCTCCCCCTAAGCCTAATATATCTCTATTCATTTATATAGAAAAAAGTGGTCTTTGAACTTGTAGACTTACTACAACGATTAATCGAATGTTAATTATTGTAATTATTTTCTTTCGAATATATTTTTCATTGTTAAATGCCAACCAGAGCACATAGAAAGACGATTTAAACATCAATATAGGGGTAATCGATCACGATAAATCGATTGGAACCATCAAAAATGATCTACCGATCATTTAAAACCTTCTAGGAACTAAAAAGCCCCCTTTGGGGGCTCCGCCCCACTTCTGGGGCTAAAATCCTTGAGTTCAGGCTCAGAACCTCGGAAGTCGGTCTTCCAGACCTTAAATTCGGTCTCCCCGACCTTAAAAACCCTAACCTTGACACGTCAAGCTTGAAAAACCAATGTTGCAAAATGTTGCTTGCAACATTTGCAACATTGCATGCAACATTG